>CP135547.1:4624716-4642887 GCA_032402905.1 Khaya senegalensis | reverse complement strand
AATTCATTAATTTTAAATTTATTTTTTTTGTTGATTTATCTAAGACGCAAGCAATTTTTCTTGCTCTATATTAAATCTAGGCCTTGCTTATTAAATTTGTCAAAATATTTCTTTGTTCACTCTTAATTTTTCGAGTTTTATCGTATTAACGTATATTATTTCTATTATACTAAAAATAATTAATCTTGTATTGTTTGGTGTTTGCATGTTCTGTTGAGAATTAGAGTACAAAACTCTTATCGAAATGTTGAAGACAAAACAAGTAACAGATAAACTACTTGTGCTAAATTCACAAATAATTACAGGATAGTACTATCAAAGTCCACTCACTAGTTTGAAAGAAATACAAAAATTTCTCAACAGAAACCACTATTCAGAAGACATCCTTGCTCACTAAGTACTCGCAGAACTACAAAGGCTATCATGCTTCTTCTTCTTCTTTTGTCCTGAACTTCTCTTTTAAATAGCTGATCCTATTGATGGAACAAGTTTATGTAGAAGAATCAAGCTAACAGATACCATCTACCAAGCGCACTAACTATCAGATAATGACGATCACATATCCCAATAACTACAAAGTCATTGCCACCCATGCAGGCCACTAACTTCAATCACAAGGGAACAAATTTTAGAAACTTCTGAACTTTAAGTGAAGGCTAGTCTTTAACACTCCCCTAGCACTATCTCTCTTTGCTCCATGCCAAGTAGAAGACGAAATATTTCTAATTTACTAGTATTATACCTTTTGTGAACAAGTATACCATTTGATCATTCGTCATGGTCTGCCTCATCTCAATCTCTTCATGAAGAATTTTCTCTTTGATAAAATGATAGTGCATTTCAATAGGTCTAGTTCTTGTATGAAAAATCAGATTCTTCGCCAAACAAACTGCAGACTAGTTTTCACAGTACAATGAAATTGCATACCCTATTGGTTTCTATAGATTACTTGTCAGTTGTATTAGCCAAGTAATCTTTTGAGCTACCCTAGCTGCGACTCGGTACTTTGCTTTTGTGGTTGATAGTGATAAGTTAGTTGTCTCTTAACGCACCAAGAAATCGCTCCATAATCAATCTTAAACACATACCCGATAGTTGATATCCTGGTGTCATGATCTCCTGCATAGTTAACGTATTATAGCCAACTATTTTGCAATCTTTTCCTTTTAGAAGAAAATATCATAATCATTTGTACTTTTAACATATCTTAGGCTTCGTCAAACTACTTCTAATTGAGGCTTCTTTGGATTTTGCATGTACTGACTCATTACACCGACAAAGTAAGGCATGTTAAGTCTGGTTAAAGTTAAGTAGATTAGACTACCGACTAATTGTCGATACACGGTTGCATCTTTCAAATCTTTTCTGTCATGTGCAAACATCTTGGCATTTGGCTCCATCGGTGTCAAGGACGACTTGCATTCAAGCATCCCAAACTTCTGTTGGCAAAGAAATATCCCTCCCTGTGTATAATCAATCTCAAAGCTAAGAAAGTGATTAAGTTGACCAAGCTCTTCCATTTGGAAGTGCACCGACAGGTTTTTTCTCGTTCAAAAAATTTCTCCCTCATCATTGATGGTGGTGATGAAATTGTTCGTGTATACTAACACGACTGTCAATTTTTCTCCATTATCTTTTTCAAACAAGCTAGAATCTGCATGTGCAACTAAATAACCACTCCGAGTTAAAAATTCTACAATTTTCCCATAGTATGCTCTCCATGCTTACTTTAAACTGTAAAGTGCATTTCTCAGATTGGACACATACTTCGAATGAGCTTTGTTCTTAAAACCTTTTGATTGCTTTATATAGATCTTCTGATCCTATTCTCCATATAAAAATGCGTTTTTCACATCCATTTGCTATAAATTCCAATCTTTGTGAGCTGCAAGAGCAAGTATAACTTGTATAGTCATAAGTTTTTCTAGAGGACTAAAATTTTCATCATAGTTTAGTCCATATTGCTGAGCGAAATCTCTAGCTACTAACCAAGCCTTTACAAGATATGAGTATCACATCTTTTAACTTTGCACTAAATCCCAAATCCGAATTTGCTTCAGTGTTATGAATTCTTGTTTACTAGCTTTAATCCACTCATAATCCTGTTAAGCTTCTTCAAAAGTCTTAGGTTCATTTATAGCTTCTTCTGTTGTGGTTGCGTTGGCATACTTGAAATTTGACTTCCATACCGTTGTTGACGTTTTGACTTGTGATTGCGGAGTCGATACTTTCACTTCACTAGGTCTACCTTCTTTGCCCGGTTGTTGATGCACACCAGTTTGCCAAGTGATAAGAGGGTTTTATACTCATAGTTTACATGAATTCTACTTGACTTTTAGTTAAGTTTTCGAGAGTATATGATTGCATAATCGCTTTTTGCATTTAATTTTCTCTTTTAAAATGATTGGCTAAGCTTTAGCTAAGTTTTCAGTTTTTAAATAAGATGATTTAGAGCTAATTGAACGTTAGAAAGACAACATTTGAGCTTAAAACGATATCATTTTAGCTCCAAAACGAGAAAATACAGAAGAAGAAATAGAAGCTTTAGCATCGTGGCTAAGTCTCCAAATTCTGATGCCAAATAGGAAGAATAAGTGAAAACAATAGCTCCAATGCTATGGCTTTAGGGTTTCCAGATTGGGCGTTGTGGCGCCACGTCGACATAGATATTTTTAGTTTGTTTGTCCGACTTTCTTTCTTTTTGAAAAAAAGAAAAAAAAAAAAAAAAAAAGAAGGCCACCGAGAGAGAAAGAATAGAGAAAATGGAGAAGAGTTTCCAAAATGAAGTTTAGATCTGGAAAAAGCCACCAAGCAACTTGGGATAAATTAAATTTTCTCTATTCTCTTGTTTATTTCTCCATTGGCATTAAACTTAGTGATGATTGTTTTATTTTATTATATTATTACCAAAGTTTTATAGTTTATGACTATGATGTTGCCAAATTAAGATGGTTTGATTTTTTTTTATTTGAATTTGTTGAAGTTTTTGATTATTAGTAGAGTAATTTTTTATTGATTTTAGTGTTTTTAATTAATTGGCCACTAGTTAAATGTTTTAGTTGTATATTGAGACCTTATAAAAAAATATTTATACTTGTAATTTTGTGATGAATACTATTAAGCATATGTAAAATAGAAATATACTTACATACTTATTATAATCAATGCATATAATATATGTATTTAATGAATTTTTGATTATCATAATTTACATAAAAATATAGTAAATTGATAAATTAAAAATATTTTTATTATAACCCTAAAAAAGACTAATGAATATTTTTAAGATTCTCACTTGTTAACCGCAGTCTGAAACATTAAATAATAAGAATAGATAAAATTAATTTAGATTAGTTTGTGTGCCATCATATGCTGTAGATCTCTTATTGTTATTGATTTTATATTTATCTTACTTTACTTTATTCATTAGTTATTTTTAACATAAATTATTTCTTCATTCAACTTATTTAGATAAAATAAGAATAATTTAACTCTATAATTAGATTGTAAATAATCATTTTTCATGTAAAAGTTATTCACTCATCACTGTATTATTTATTCATGATAGTGTGCAATTACATTGCATAGATATTTTACAAGAAGTTTTTAGCGTCTTTGCCACCAAATTATTTTTAATCTTTCTTCTATTGAGTCATTTATTTGTTCTAATATTGAACCAAACTATTTTTAATCTTACTATAAATCTTAATTTCATTATTTTTTTAGGTATTTTTAGGTAGATTATATGATGGTTGCAGTATTCAACTCATGCCTCTTGATTCTAAAATCAAGCAAACTTACAAACATAATATAAGAGAAAAGAGAGAAGCTCCTAGACAACAAGATAAAATGGCTAACACTTCTGAGGTAGTTAAAGATAATAGGGCTTTGTGTGGTTATGCAATGCCTAATTTCACAAACACTATTTTTGGTATAGGACGCCCAGTAACTCAAGCAAATAACTTTGATATTAAGCCAACTGTTATCCAAATGAACCCTTTTAATTAGTTTGGAGGTTTGCCAAGTGATGATCCTACAACTTACATCTTAGGCTTTATAAAGATATAGGATACCTTTAAGAAAATGGCGTCTTTGATAATGACACCAAATTAAGGTTGTTCCCACTCTTACTTTAGACAATGCAAAAAATCTAACTTTTCCTGCTCTTACTTTAAACAATGCAAAAATCTAACTTACTTCTTTATCAACAATGAGTATTACTACTTGAAAACATTTGCCACAAAAGTTATTACTAGGTTCTTTTCAGCAGCAAAGACATGTTTAGAAGATGACCTTACCATAGACTTCCTTAATGGCTTCCATTTAAGACCTTTAATAATAGATTAGGGGTTCTAAAAGAACTTTGGTTGGTATAGCAAAAAAAGAGGCCTTAATGGGCAAGACACACGATGCTGCATGTGCACTGCTTGAAGAAAAGGTTTTAAATGCTTATTATCATTGAATATTTTGCACCAAAGATAGCATTTGAAATTTATAAAGTCACCATCACGGCTTTATTTTCTTAGGTAGTAGTATTATCTTAGCACTTAAGGATTTTAATAGCAAACGCCATTCAAACCCTACCTTTAGTGTGTGAATGGTTTAATGAAGACCATGTATAGTACTTAGTGCTAGTAGGAAATCCGTTTGCCCATCTTAAGTTGTTTAAGTGCATTTTGTGGGAAATTTCAACAAACATAAGAACAACCTTTATTCTAACACATACAATCTAAGAAGAACAAATCACTTAATCTTATTTTGGAGTGATAATCATAATATAGTGAGACCACCATTGGGATTTCAGTGACGACTAGAAAGGAAAGTACCATTAAATATACATTGACACAACTTACTATAAGTACTCAGTTCATGATAAAGGCAGAAATGATACTTTAGAATTAAGTAGCATTTATTCGAACCTTATAGGTACAAGTGGGCAATTTGGTCATGCAATAAGTAAAGGACCTTAAGGTAACTACATTCTAATACAAAAATAAAACCCTAAGAGTGTGCAAATGCTATCACACTCTGTAATGGCAAAAAGTTGGCAGTATTATCTAAGAAAAAGCACTGCAGATGTTAAGTAAAGTGCATAGTTTAAAGAGGCCAAATATTTTGAGAGCTTTGATAAACAAGAGGAAGAAAAGACAATATTTAAGCTCTTTCTAGATAATCCTCTACCTTATGTCCCTTACTTTCATATTCTTAACAATTTCAGGAGCAAAAATTGGACAAGCAATTTTTGAAGTTCCTTGATGTTGTTAAGAAACTATACATGAATCTTACTTTTGTAGATACTTTGGAATAGATGTTTAGTTACGTAAAATTTATGAAAGATATTCTTGTTGTGAAATGGTTTTCACTACCAAAAGTAACAACTGTCGTTATGCGAAAAAACTTTTGAAGGATCAAAATTGAAATTATGCAAGTTTTAAATTTTATTTAAATATATTTAAACAACAAAGCATTAAGGAAAGAAAATTATACCCAATTTTTTTAAATCTGAAATAACTCACTATTTCTAACTTGCCTCCAAGCAAATAAAAACACCAATGGCTTGATAACGATTTCGTTATCACCCTTAGAAGATCATTCTTTCTGGGCATTTTACTTTAGTTTCATAAACCAACTCTAATTGCGTTTAGATAGAAAGAAAGTTTGCTAGAAATTTTTCTTTCTTTTTCTTTTCTATCTTTTTTCTTTCTTGCCAACACTTAGCAAAAATTCATGAAAAATGGCTTCCTTATACCCTTGGCCAAATTCTCTTCTCCTTATTATGCCAAAATAAAACTATGTTTATTTTGTTAAATCAAACCAATTAATTACTTTAATTATTGGCATATATATGGCTTAATATTAACCATATACAATTTAATCACATAAGCGAATTATCATATAATAAATGTGAATAAATCTCCACCCTTCATACCTATGAAATGTGTGTTAATCTCCACCATTCATGTGTTACACATTTGTTTGATAGAGATTTTGATGCTTGGCATAGCCTAAGTCATCCATGTGTTAAAAAAAGATTAAATCACAACCATGCACTTGTCAAACAAGGATTTAATAAATTAATTAATTCATCTATTAATTAATTAATAAGAAATATAGTCTTAAATATCTTTTTTTTAAATACGCCAAATCATTTTTGCGATGTACCAAAAATTCACAAAAAAATTTTCAAAGTTGTGGGTACTAGTGTGTTTTACTTGAAAATTTTATTTAAAATAACATAATAGCCATAAGATTAAAATATCAAGTTATTTTAATTTTTGTTAATTCAAAAAATATTAATAACTAATTTAATGATATGTTTTATTTGTCATTAGCCTATTGACTATTTTGTGTAACCCCTTAAACTTACCATAAATTGGATATGAGCACATGTGAACTCATTCATATCACTTCGATATAACTCATTATAATTGAAGTTCTCAATTATTAGAGTGATCTTTAATAAGATATCATAACTCTTAAATACAAAGAATATAATTCCGAATAAATCTATTATAGTCACACTTACGTGTAGTAAAATTCCTTTATTGTTGACTATCGATCAAGTGCGGACTATGGTATCATCAAACATATACGGGATTCATATGTGAACTAAATTCATTTATAGAAACCACATACTCTGGCCATAGATTTCATTCTCGCGTGTTATAATTCCATTTAAGATTTTAAGCTCAATTATCCAAACTAGTAGATTCCATATTGATCATCACCTATTCTCATACAATAAAAATACATTGCCATCAAGTTTCTTTCACTAGGAGTGGCTAGCTCAGTACTACACAAGTAAACGATGTGCCTTAGGGCAATGGGCAGTCGTAATATCTCAAATCAAAGAACCAGTGGTACAATAGTACGGTTGTATGAAGAATCATTGGCTATAGAAAATCGCCCATATAATTCATCATGTTTGGCATAAGACTTATTGTTCAATAATGCATTTTCTAATGTATTATCCATATTCATACTTTTGTGACATAAGACTTATTGTCCAACCTTTAGCATTGTATACTAATTATTGGCAATAATAAAACATGCCAATCATACAATATCATTATCCTTAATGGCATCATCTTAACCAAAAATAATTAAAATGTATTTAAATTATAAACTCTATCTTCATATCTACAACTCTTTATAGATAGAGTTTTGATATATAATACATCACGAGATCTCATTTTACATATAAATTAAAATAGTAGCAACTAAACAGATACAAAATGATATAATTGTTATTATATTAATCATAAAAAATTTTACAACAAATTACAAAAATATATACAAAAGGACTGATATTCCTAAATCTTATGACATCATTCATTCTATAGTATATCTTTAATAATTCTTTCCAATAAAAAGAAGTTGAAGGGATAATAAATTGTTATACTTACTAAGAAATGCAAATGAAATTCTGTAATCACCAAACTTGAGATATCTCAACAACTTAACCATCCCATACACTATAGGGAATGCCCATTTTTATAAAGCATTATGTTATTTTAAGGTGAGTAGTAATTTAATGCCTTTATCTATAATTGGGCAACTAGGTTGGAAGGAAACAAAACCCACAACAATTTTATTGCAAATAGTGAATAAGTCCATCAAATATCTAAAAGGAATCATTTAAGATGTCTTAGTAAATATAGAAAAGCTTATTTTTCTAACAAAATTCTTTGTTCTAAAAATGGAAGACGATCAAGAAATTTTAATCATTTGTGATCAACCATTCTTAGCTACTAGAAGAGCCATTATTGACATATAGAAAAGACAAGTTATTTTAAAAGATCACTACAGTTTAATTAGATGAATGATATGATGATACAAAGTAATGCTCGAAGGTTTAAAAAAAATGAACAACAATTGAAGTCATACTTGAAAGGTGATTTTAAAAACAAGAAAACTATTATCTTACTTTAATCTCACAATAATAGATGTTTAAAAGTCAAAGTAACAACTTTAAATAAAACACTATTTTGGGAGGCAACCCAAGAATTTTATGACTTTAACTCATTGTTTTACTTTTACTTTTTGGTTTTTTTTTTTATTATTATTTTGTTATTGTGTTCTAATTTTTGTTAAGTCACTTGTTTTTAATTGTTATATACACAAAATTAAGCAAGTTTGGGGGAATTTATAAGGTTACTTCAACAAATGAGAGGCCAAAAATGAATGGAAAGGTGAAGTTTTGGAAGGCAAATTATGGCAAAATCACCAAATTCTAGAATCCTAAGCACCATAACTTTAAGATTACAACACTTTAGTGTTGAAAAAATAGCATAAAATGTGCCAAAAACCAACAAACATAAATTTGGGCTTCAACTCACATGTGTTATAGTGCCAAAAAAATAAATTAAATTTGACATATCTCAATTTTCACTAGCTTCTTATTCCCCACAATAATTATCAAACACACAAGAAGTTATTGCCACAATGAGCAAGGACAAGCATGATAAATCTAGTATAGTTGAAGGATGTTCTTCGGCAATTTTTTTTTTCATTTGTTTTATATTTTTTTGTTTTATTTCATTAAAGACAATGTACTTTTTAAGTTTAGGGGTGCATTTTAAGTTTTATTTGCTTTTTTTTTATATCCCATAGTCAATTTTAACTTACTTTTTTAATGTTTAATTACATTTGTTAGTTTTAGGTAGTTCAATTCAAGTAATTTCTTGCAACTGTTTAAAACTAATATCATGTAGAAAGTTTGATCAAGCAGTTGTAGAGTAATGTTAAAATGACAAACGGTGTGTGTGTCCATGCTTAACTAGTATATTAATTTTATCCTTATGTTTGATTTAATGACAATTTTTTTTAATTAAGCATATAGCCACATAACAAGCATAGCTTTTCATCTAAATCTTCCAAAATTTGTCCCTCACTTGTATTCATATAACTCTTATGAGAACATGTGAAAATGATTCTGAATTGTAGGAATTTTATTTGTATTGATTAGTGATGTTTGATTAAAACAAAAAATTATCATCTTGTGCGTTCTTTATCATGTATAAAAAAGAAAAGGAGGATGAATAGATGAAGCACCCAAATCAAATGTTGTGAATGAAAAAAAAATGGAAATTAAATATGAGGTTAACAAAAGGGTAGTAGAAGTAAGATTTGCGAAAATAATTAGAAGGATTTATATGCATGGGTGATATGAGCTACATAAATATACATTTATCCACAATGACCTTGGTTATACAATACAAGCTAATAAAGCCTTAATGATCTTTAATATACCAATTTTTCTATAGTAATATAAAGTGATATGAAAAGCAAGATTGTGGAGTTTTAAAGAGGCCACTTTTAAAATTAAATTCTTTCCAACATTTTTACATGAACTAACACGTGTTGCAAATAGTTGATTGTGAAATGGCTACATAAACACAATTTGAGAAATCTACAGTGAGGAGAAAACTTGGTGTGTTAGTTGAAATAACATGCATGAACATGGTTTGAAAATTGTAATTAAACTATACAACAAAGTGATATTTTTTAGGTCATTTATGATGACATTAAACCAAAACCATGCTTACTCCCCATTTCAATTTCAAAATTTTTTTGTCTCTCTTTTGCTTGAGAACTAGCAAAACCTCAAGTTTGGAATATTTGATAAGAGGATTTTATACTACTAATTTGGATGAATCATGCATTATTTTTAGCTAAGTTTACAAGAATGTATGAATATATAATCTCATTTTATGTTTGATTTTCAATTTTCAATTTTCAAACAAACAGCACTCGAAGATGATTTGAAATTGACAAGATATCAAAAAGACAACATTTGAGATAACACATATGGGCTTAATGAATCTTTAATTATCTTAAGTCACATTGAAATATAATGAATTGATAGATTAAAAATATTTTTATTGTAACCTTAAAAAAGATAAATAAATATTTTTAAAATTCTCAATTATCAACTATAGTATTAAACTTTTAAATATTAAGAATAGACAAAATTAATTTATATTAGTTTAAGTTAAATCATATGGCTTAAAATTCTCACTCTTATTAATTTATCTTTATATTTGCTTGCTTTAATTTAGTCTTTGGTTATTTTTAACTTAAATCATCTCTTAATTTAATTCATTCAAATAAAATTAAAATTATTTAACTCGAGAGTTAGAATCATAATTAATTAATTTTCATAAAAATATTACTCGCTCGTCACTACATCAGTTGTTCACGATAGTGTGCACTTGTGTTGCATAGATATTTTCACAACACTAAGAATTTTGAATTCTTCATTACTCGACATTGTCACCATCTTATGGATGTTTAGAGCTATCTAAACTTGATCGAGTTTGTACAACTAGCTCATTCATTTTCTATTATAGTTTATCTTCAATTGTCCCTCAAGTCTGGCAAAACTTTCTTTTTTAAGAACCACCAAGAAGATACATCACATCTTATGATTTATAACAAAATTTGTTTATGGGATTATGATAGTGCCACCCTTTTCTCTTGCTATTATACCCCATAAAGATATATTTGATTGCTTTCTTATCAAACTTGCTTAGTTAAGAAAGTTTATTGATCACATAAAAGGCAATTTGTGTTACTTCAACTCAAAACCTTCCTGGTACATTCATTGTACATTCATTGTGTGTAGCATATACTTCAACATATTTTTTTATGATGTTGGTTCTTTCTCTTTACTACTTCATTTTGTTGGGCATGTTGGCAAGAGTAAATTATTAGATTTGGGACACTTAATGGGTTGTGTGAACCCAACCCAAACTAAAAGACACAATTGTCATTGTGAATTGAATTCTTTTTAATTACATAATCAAGTCAATATAACCCATGACTGTGTATGAAATTCATACATTTTATCCAGTAGGCCACCAGTCCCTTGATTGGTAGAAAAAGGATCAATAATAATTATTTATCTAGATAATCATGAATTCACATTGACTTGTAGATTGAAATATATATATACATTTTTTTAATGTACACCTTAATTATTTTCATAGTTTTAACATTACTTGAAAAAGTATAAAGTAGTTTTTGTTATAGTTTGTCAAATTAGACAAATGATAACTTGTTAGAAGGCTCTATTCTAAACTTTATATTAGAATATTATTCATCAAAAATGATTATATATATTAAAATGTTGGTTCAATGAAACAATTTTCTGTTGACATAAAACAAATGAGATTCATTCATATTATCAAAAATTAAAATTAGGACCACATGTGAGTATGCTTATAAATGTTTGGTTTTAGTGGAAAATTTTTTGTATCTCCAATGCCAATAATTTTTTATATTTTTTGGTAAAATAATATAATTGTCACATATTATTCTACTTTGTGTAGATGGTGCACACAATTCGAATGATGTGTAAGAAAAAAATATTATGTCTTTTTAAAAGGTATTTTCTTTTATAACACAAACAAAAGAGTAAAGAAAAACTTTGAAGATTTTAAAAATTGTTTTAAAATTATATGCCCAAGAGTAAGTATTTATGATCATATTTGGTTTGTAGTGACAGCCATTTTAGTTAAAAGGCCCCATTTAGAATTTAACCATGCAAAATCTAATTTGAAAAATAAGATTAAAGTGAAGGTCATAAGAATATATGCAACTCTTGCTTGTGAGATAGAATTTTTGTATGAACATCATCATTTCTCAAACATAAGGCAATGTATAGCACTAAGTTTGTGTCCAAATTTACGTAGTACACAATACATGGGTCATGTATTTAAGAAAGGTCATTGGTTTGGAAAAGTAACAGTCGATAAATTTATGAATAAACCACATTTATAATTTCAAAAGAGATTGAAATATGTCATATTGTATTGTATTTTTTCTATTGTTTTAATTTTATAAATGGAACAATTATTTCTTTCTTGTTTATATATATATATATATATATATGTATGTATATATATTATTGTTACCTTAATTATGCATGCTTTTTGTTATACTAAAATAGTGAGAGTTCCAATTTATTAAAAAAATTTATGATAAATTTATAATTAGAACTAAAAAATTTATTTTGCACAAACAATTAATTGTATAATAAAATAAATATTTGAATATGGATGATGATTGAAAGTATTTTTTGAATGTGCCGATTAGACTAATTACAAGGGTACAAGTGAAAAAGACCATAGCAATATTTAATGGATTCATTGAAAAAAATATAGGCTAAACAACATTCAAGATCAACATCAAGGAGGAAATCAAATATAAAATTAAGTTTAAAAGAGAAATAAAAGCTTATCAACATGATCCAAGCATGTGAAGAAGATAAAAAACATATTCAAAATATATTTTTATGATATTTTAATTGTATTTTTACGTTATTTACTCTTCTTAATGTGTTTAAGAATTCCACATAGATATATATTTTAATTAATTATTATTTTTTATTATTTCAAAACTTTTATTTCTAATTATTTTGGATTAAAACTTTTATTTCTAATTATAAGGCTTATATAAAAGAGTTTAAATAATATTATAAAAAATATTGGATTTTATTCCATTAAGATTGTGAGAATTATTTTCTTCTTTTATTCTTAGAAAACTTAGTGAATTTATTAAAAGATTTCTCTTGTCTCATTCAAATTTTTCTTTCTCTTATACTTTTTTTTTTCCTAAATTCATGTTTTGGTTGAACTAGTCTACATAAAAGACACACATAATATGACCAATCCCTTGAAGGAAAACCCTTAGTCACCCATAAGTTTGCTTTGCATTTGCGTCCTTTTATTTTTTATTATTTTAACTATTAAAATAATTTATATTATTATTATTTATAATTAAAAATATTATAACATAGTAAATTTTTTCTACCACATAGTATTTTTCATATCCATCGTCCGTTGTCCACCGACATTTTTTTGGTCCAAATTCAATCTCATTCAAATTCTTGTTAACCAATCTATAAAATGCTACTATTACTATCACCATTTGAACCACCATTAGCCGAAGATCTAAGGTTAAATTTTAAGCAACCAAAAATTAAATTTCAAATCTAAGAAAAATAGTCCATCAAATGGCGATAATAACTGTACCATTATTTAGAGTGGTTAAATAGCAATCTAAAAGTGTGTTTATTGATCCGAAATGACATCATTAAATGGCAGCCATTGGTGACTGGGGACTAATGGCAAGTTCTATTTCTAATTAAATAGAATATAGATTAATCTAATAACATAAAATAATAAAATAATGTTTTATATATATTATAAAATATAATATAATTAAACATTGCATAATAAAATATAATAAGATATAATAAAATAAAATGTATTTTTTTTGTAATAAAATATAATACTATTGTTAGTAAATTAAATAAACTATAAATTAATATAACAATATGAATAATTAAAATAATATTTGATATACAAATATTCTAACTAAATACCAAAAATGATACTATATTCAATTTTATCTATTTTAATTAATTATAATTTAGTCCAATCTATTTAAAATAATACAGTCCAATACATGATACCAAACATATGCTTAGACTTTCAAACTTTTATCAAGACAATCTACACTTAACTTTGCAACCTTAAAGCTATACCAAAATTTTGGCACATTTTCAAGAAATTATTGGTTGATATAAAGTTTATTGGTTCTTATTGTTAAGAATTTTTGATTGGTTAACTAGTTTTTGTTTATTCAATTTTTTACTTTTTGATTTTATTTTAATGGGAGGTTTGCCTGCCTATTTGCATTGTTATGCGTGTTGTCTATAAATTGTTATACCTATGCATTTTAATACTAATTTATTTATTTTTATATTTTTAAAATTTTATATGTTTAATTCTACATTTACCACCTAATGTTATAATTTGTTTACTTTCTTGTTTTATTGTTTGCTTTATTCTCTCGTAATTATTGTATTAAGTTTTTTCTTTATTTTTCTTATCAAGAAAAAAATTGTACTATTTTATTATTATTATTATTATTATTGATCTTTTAATTTAAAGTTTTAGAGTCTTTTTGACAATACTAATTAGCATTATATATGTACTTAAGAAATGTGATAACCCAGCCTATTAATTAAGATATTGTCTACTTTGAAACTCTACAATCCACATAGTTTTGTTCTTAGCACTCAAGTGCTAAACAAATCCTAAGTTCAAAAGGCATCTTACTTATTAAAGGTTAAAGCACTTACATAGGCTATGAGAGCACTTATATAAACTATCTCAAAATCTTACTCAAGTGATGTGAGATGTTACATAAACTTCTATATATAACAACATTTGTAAATTTAGTATTAAACACCTAGAGAAAATTAAAATGGAAGATGTTGAATACTATCATGTGTAATCCACTTCAGAAATTGATCACTTGCCAATAGTCCTTCAATAGATTTTAATTTCAATCAATTGCCAAAAATTATCTTATTATTCATCAAAGTATATACTTAATCTTATAAACAAAAATAAATTATACTATGAGCATATAGGAATATGATATCCTGTATCAAAAAATTGATGATACAATAGCTCTTTAAACTTCCTCTTTTTATCTATATATCATTGTGTTTTGCTATGGTGTAAAAACAAAAAATTAAAAAAAAAAGACAAAAAAGAAAACTCCTGCTTAACATGTGTGTGCGTTATAAAAACTATAATAATGTGTTGTAGGAAATTTGACGATGGTCTGTGCATGAAATATTTGCATCAAATGTCTTTTATTTGCTTTTACAAATAAATTGTAATTTAAAAAAAAATATTATAAATCAGAACGAAGATTCCTTAACCTAAAAAATATTATGGGCCAACTTGACTACGTATAATTGTGTAGTTTCAGTTTTAAAAAAAAATGGCAATACTTGAATTTGTTGTTAAAATAATTTTTATTATTTTATTTATTATGTTTATTTACTTTCTTTATTAGTATTATCTTGGAGTGAAGGTTTTAAAAAATAAAAAGGGTAAAATGATACTTTTTTGGTACAACTAAGCCTTTAATTGCATTAACTATGCCTAAATTTAATTACGTTTCCGAACTAACTTTCCAGTTGTGTCAAAGAATATTTATAAAGATAATACAATAATTTTAAAATTCAAGAGTCCGAAGTAAAAATGATATCGTTTTTGCCCCTAAATTACATATTTTCTGCTTCGACCCTTTTCCATTGATTTTTTCTACATGTATTTAAGTTTATGGATCTAATCATTGTACTAAAAAAATTCATAAAATCTTTTTCGTTTATAAAAGTAACTAACTAAAAGATCTATTTCTATTCTATAAAATAAAATAAATTGTTATGTAAGTTATAAGTCTATATACTTAGTAATAAGTGATGTAAGACACATGTACCGATCATTCTAAACATTGCAGGTAAAAAAAAATGTTATGACTTAATTCCCTCTCGTATTATTTGAACATATTTATTTGGATACCATATTTGTATAGACTTTCATGCATGTGTGATGCACAACATCACCATCATTTATTCGAAGAAAAACTTAATTTCCAACTCAAATAATAGACCCTAAAACATAACATCACCTAGCAAGGAGAGGATAAATGCAACAAAGCATTTGAGAAGCCTTAATACTATGACTACAAAGTAATCTTTTTATCATAATAGCTTACGAATTCAATTGCACTCTGCAACTCCATCTATTCAGATCCACAAGCAATGGCTTACAAATAAATATCTGTGGGACATGCATGCCCCACATCAAATAAGTTTGCTATATAGTTTAGCACTTGGATCTAATTTATGATATTATTGCCTCGTTAATTGCTGCTTTAAAATAAGCAAGCTCTTCAATTCATGTAGAGTTATCTCAGTGGGACATCGTCTCTAGTAAGTCAGTCACAGTGCAATCTTTTGTCGGACTCATTTCTTCAACCACAATATTATTGTATTCACCAAATTTTGAGCTCTGTAGTTGCATATTGTAATGAAGAAAAGTCAAGTCCTTCAACCGTTGTTGCTCAATAGAATTTCTTCCATTTGTGAGCAGTTTCTCGGCCAATCTCCCTCGCAGACCGCATCTTAAGGCTCCTTCACAAGTTTGGCTTAGTACACGAATGGCAAAATTTACTAACGCGGGATATTTTTCTCCATGGAAAAACCACCATTGTGCTGCACGCAGTTACATTTATAAAATTTGGAGAACAAAATTAATAATATATTTTAATCTTATGTATTATGACCAACTGGCAGAAGTGATCTTATCATTAATTTACCTGGAGAAATATCTTTGATTGCTTCAACGGAACTGGCAGCTTTAAAAGCACCTTTGCCTTGCTCATATTCTTCAAGCTGTTGATATATTAAACTCGAAGATCGGGTTCTTCCACCATATTTTCGATGCAACATTTGAGACCACGTTCAATCACGCTATCACTGTAGAAGGTTTTGGTGAAAAATAGACAGGGATTCAAATAAAAGCCAGCACAATGTAAAGGATGGAGATAAATGTGCCAAATTTTATCGACTACAATCCAAAATGGCATGTAATTGGATGACTTTTTTCCCATTTTGCTACTTATTTCTTCTTTGCTTGCCTAAAGATTTCATATATGTAACCAACTTGCAATTTGTTACCAGTCCTATTAATTGTACGGAGAATACCCACAAAAGGTGTTGCTGCCACCAACAATGTCATTGCTCCTCTCCAGAAAGATACATCACTGACCAAATTGGCCGACCACTTTCCTTCCATTGAAGAAGCACAAATGGAGTTGGTCCATTCAGATGATGCAAACAGTTCCTTCAACTTCTGCCCTTGTGATACTACATTGCGCAAACTCAAGTAAGACATTACTGATCTCATCGTATGTGATTTAACTAGATCATATCGGGGAGAATAACATCTAAATTGCTTTAGCACTGATGGATTGCCGTGAATGTACCTAGTAAATGTCTTGACTTTATTTACTATTTCATTAGAAGGGTCCATCTTTTCCATATGCTCCAATATGATCTGAATATAGTAAGATGCATCCAATGTGCTATATATTTTTGTGTTGTTCCACAATTTGACTTGTTGCTGGCCACAGCTGACTTTGTCAGAGGATATGATTATTTGTACCACATTTTCTGCACCAACTTTCTCAATGAGCTCCGCTAACATCACTCGTAGGGCATCAACGTCATCAACATAAGCGGAAAGGTCAGAAGACTTAATATAAAGTATTTCCTTTGGGCTATCTACCAAAAAATTTACTAAATCTCTTCCTCTTACATCTACCCATTCATCGGTTAATATACTGCGTCCTGTTCTTGACCAAGAATCTTTAACTTTCTTCACGTATTCCCTGATAAATTTTACTTCTTCACGAAGCATAAAGCCCTTAAGTTCCATGCAAGTAGGTTTTCGCACTCCCTCTCCTTGTTTATGGTAAATATTGATCATCTGACAGAAATTGGAACTATTGATAGAACTAAATTCAACTCCTGTCTCAAACAAGAATCATCCAATACACTGTTGGGATTCCTTTGATAATGAAACTTGGAGGTTTAAGAACTTGAGTCGTTTTGCTTCTCAATACCTCCTCAAAGTTAGGCTTTAATCTTCTGTCATGAAGTAAGTCTTGTCCTCTCCTACTATCTTCCCCATTAGCAGAAGTCTCTTTCTTTTTTTCTACTTGCAGATACCGAAACTTCATTTTTACTCTCATTGTCGTTCAAGGATGCAATTTTTCAATTTCTCTTCAAGGGAATATCTGGGTGTTGGAGCTGATCAACTTTTTTAACGATATTTTTTCTCTTAACATCTTGTATTTTGGTACTAAAAAAGCACTTGACATTTAAAGGAACAAGATCACAGGGAACAACATCACCACGAATGCCACCTAAGTGGCACTTGAGACGGTAGAAGCCGCTAACCACTTTACCGCAGTAGTTGCACTGAACCTTTCTCTTTTTAGCATCAAGAGCGACACCGTGATCATGCACGTCGGCTGAAATATTACTGGCTGCCATCTCTCTCGATCCAACTAATATAATAACTTGAACCTACCAATCCACCAAAACAATTTAGCTGGAGGCGAAAACATAAACATAAAGACAAATAATATAATAGTGCGTAAATTTTAGGTCTGTTTTATATTGTTTTACTAAATAAAAATAAGATTATAAATTATTTTAAAATTTTTAAAATGATTTTTTTAACAAAAAAAAGATATTTTTGGTTCATATTTTTATATTAAAAAAAATTTATGTTT
>CP135547.1:4603650-4624216 GCA_032402905.1 Khaya senegalensis | reverse complement strand
ATGTATGTATTTTGTAACATTTGATTGTGCAGCTACCTCTTATTCACGCCAACTTGAGAGACCATGAAATTTAATCCCGAACGTCTTCAGCACATGGCGAGGCTAGGCCATAATACATTCATTTTTTTTTTTTTTTTTTTGTGTTGATCTTGTATTTTATAAATTATTAATAATTTAATCAATTCTTTTTCATATTTTTCAAGCATGTGGGCCTAATGTATTAATTTATGTCAATATATCTTTAATCTCTGAGTTCTGAATCATTTGGTTATTCTTTAGGAGTAAGGGACCTATTTAATGCAAATAAAAAAAATGTTCTTATTTGAAAAACATAAAAACTCATAAATAGAATTATTATTATTTCTTACATTCATGAGTAGTTTTACTGTTTTTAAATTTTTGTTTACTATTATTTTAAATATATATATATATATATATGTATGTACGTATTTGTCTCCATTACAAAATCATTAATTTTTAAAAAAATTGTAATTTGCTTGTTCAAAAATCTCAATTTAAGTGAAAATATAATGTATGAATAAATACCGCAACTCATTAATTTCATTCCACTAAACATTTCATTTTCCAACTCTTAGATAAAACAAAAACATCATATTGTAATTTTTTTTCCCTACAAAATACAAATTTTAAATTAAAATTAATTAATGTTAAATTAAAATAAGTTAATTATTATTTTTTTATTTATGTTTTACAATTTCCCTGTTTCTTTCTTTAAGAAAAAAAAAATCATATCAAATTCTATTTACATTTGATCCCTTTTTATTTTATTTATTTCTTAATTTTTTCTTATATAAAATAATTATTGATATCTAAAACTATTTTGACTAAAAGTTCATATTTAAATTATTAAAATTCAAAGTAAAAAAATTCTTAAATTTATTAATAATTATAATTAAAAATTTAACCCCCGTAAAAATTTTATTCTATATAGTTCCAAGAATTCAATAAAATAACTATATATGAATATTAATGGTAACACAACTAATGTCATTATTCGGTTACCGAATATTGTTCACCCCTCTGAGTAATTTGGTTCTGGGGTGGTTGTGACGAAGGACAGTTGTCAAAGGAGAACGAGCAGCAAACAAATACTTTCTTTTTTGCATGCGAGACTGAACTCTCTCTCACATACAACTTGATTTGTAGCTGTATTAATTCTTGGCTCTTGTTTTCAACGCCATTTTTGAGTTCAGGAGATGAAAATGTGTCAGAGACACTCATGAGAGTACAATTTTACTCTACCAGAAATCATTCTTCTTAATTTCTGTTCCATTTGATCTTATTCAGGTATGCATCAGTATATTTTTCTTTCTAGCTATCTTTTTTTTTTTTTTTTTAATTGTTTCATTTATTTTTATTTGTAATTTTTGCTCAGTGCTCATCGTCTCTTTGCAAATAATCTTGCAAGATTTGCCGTCACCGGCCATCTTGCCATGCACACATGCACTTTAATAGTTAAAATAGTTTTTTTGTTTTCTTCTTTTCGTCCATAATCTATCTCACTCCCCCGCAATAAAGCTATTCATTAAATGTTTTAAATCTCATACTTCGGGCGATCTAATCAATTAGATTATTATTTAAAAGATATATATAGTTATCGTACTTAAAAAAATGTTTATTTTTATAAAAATAAAATATATTTTAAAATATAATATAAAATTAAAAATTATTATTTTTAAAAGAAACATAAATTTTTTTTAATATAAAAATATGAACCAAAAATATCTTTATTTTGTTAAAAAAATCATTTTAAAAATTTTAAAATAATTTATAATCTTATTTTTATTTAGTAAAACAATATAAAACAGACCTAAAATTTACCCACTATTATATTATTTGTCTTTATGTTTGCGTTTTCGTCTCCAGCTAAATTGTTTTGGTGGATTGGTAGGTTCAAGTTATTATATTAGTTGGATCGAGAGAGATGGCAGCCAGTAATATTTCAGCCGACGTACATGATCACGGTGTCGCTCTTGATGTTAAAAAGAGAAAGGTTCAGTGCAACTACTGCGGTAAAGTGGTTAGCGGCTTCTACCGTCTCAAGTGCCACTTAGGTGGCATTCGTGGTGATGTTGTTCCCTGTGATCTTGTTCCTTTAAATGTCAAGTGCTTTTTTGGTACCAAAATACAAGATGTTAAGAGGAAAAATATCGTTAAAAAAATTGATCAGCTCCAACTCCCAGATATTCCCTTGACGATAAGTCGAAATATTGCATCATTGAACGACAATGAGAGTGAAAATGAAGTTTCCGTACCTGCTAGTAGAAAAAAAGAAAGAGAGACTTCTGCTACTCGGGAAGATAGTAGGAGAGGACAAGATTTACTTCATGACAGAAGATTAAAGCCTAACTTTAAGGAGGTTTTGAGAAGCAGAACGACTCAAGTTCTTAAACCTCAAGTTTCGTTATCAAAGGAATCCCAACAGTGTATTGGACGATTCTTGTTTGACACAGGAGTTGAATTTAGCCCTATCAATACTTCCAATTTCTGTCAGATGATCATTATTTACCATAAACAAGGAGAGGGAGTGCGTAAACTTACTTGCATGGAACTTAAGGGGTTTATGCTCCGTGAAGAAGTAAAATTTATGAGGGAATACGTGAAGAAAGTTAAAGATTCTTGGTCAAGAACAGGATGCAGTATATTAACCGATGAATGGGTAGACGTAAGAGGAAGAGATTTAGTAAATTTTTTGGTAGATAGCCCAAAGGGAATAATTTCTATTAAGTCCTCTAACCTTTCCGCTTATGTTGGTGACGTTGATGCCCTGCGAGTGATGTTATTGGAGCTTATGGAGAAAGTTAGTGCAGAAAATGTGGTACAAATAATCATATCCTCTGACAAAAGTCAGCTGTGGCCTGCAACAAGTCAAATTGTGGAACAACACAAAAGTATATCTAGCATATTGGATGCATCTTACTATATTCAGATCATATTGGAGCGTATGGAAAAAAGGACCCTTTTAATGAAATAGTAAATAAAGTCAAGACATTTTCTAGTTACATTCACGGCAGTCCATCAGTGCTAAAGCTATTTAGCTGTTATTCACCCCGATATGATCTAGTTAAATCACATAAGATGAGATCAGTAATGTCTTACTTGAGTTTGCGCAATGTAGTATCACAAGAGCAGAAGTTGAAGGAGTTGTTTGCATCATCTGAATGGACCAAGTCCATTTGTGCTTCTTCAATGGAAGGAAAGTGGGAGGCCGATTTGGTCAGTGATGTATCTTTCTGGAGAGGATCAAAGACGTTGTTGGTGGCAGCAACGCCTTTTGTGCGTATTCTCCGTACAATTAATAGGACTGGTAACAAATTGCAAGTTGGTTACATATATGATAGGCAAGCAAAGGAAGAAATAAGAAGCAAAATGGGAAAAAAGTCATCCAATTACATGCCATTTTAGAATGTTGTCGATAAAATTTGGCACATTTATCTCCATCCTTTACATTGTGCTGGCTTTTATTTGAATCCCTGTCCATGTTTCACCAAAACCTTCTACAGTGATAGTGTGATTGAACGTGGTCTCAAATGTTGCATCGAAAATATGGTGGAAGAACCCGATCTTCGAGTTTTAATATATCAACAGCTTGAAGAATATGAGCCAGGCAAAGGTGCTTTTAAAGCTGCCAGTTCCCGTTGAAGCAATCAGAGATATTTCTCCAGGTAACTAAATAAGATTACTTCTGCCAGTTGGTCATAATACAAAAAAGTAAAATATGTTATTAATTTTGTTCTCTAAATTTTATAAATGTAACCGCGTACAGCACAATGGTGGTTTTGCTATGGAGAAAAATATCCCGCGTTACAAAATTTTGCCATTCGTGTACTGAGCCAAACTTGTGAAGGAGCTTTGAGATGCGGTCTGCGAAGGAGATTGGCCGAGAAACTGCTCACAAATGGAAGAAATTCTATTGAGCAACAACGGAAGGACTTGACTTTTCTTCATTACAATATGCAATTACAGAGCTCAAAATTTGGTGAATACAATAATATTGTGGTTGAAGAAATGAGTCCAACAAAAGATTGCACTGTGACTGACTTACTAGAGACGATGTCCCACCGAGATAACTCTACATGAAATGAAGAGCTTGCTTATTTTAAAGCAGCAATTAACGAGGCAATAATATCATAAATTAGATCCAAGTGCTAAACTATATAGCAAACTTATTTGATGTAGGGCATGCATGTCCCACAGATATTTATTTGTAAGCCGTTGCTTGTGGATCTGAATAGATGGAGTTGCAGAGTGCAATAGAATTCGTAAGCTATTATGATAAAAAGATTACTTTGTAGTCATAGTATTAAGGCTTCTCAAATGCTTTGATGCTTTTATCCTCTCCTTGCTAGGTGATGTTATGTTTTAGGGTCTATTATTTGAGTTGGAAATTAAGTTTTTCTTCGAATAAATGATGGTGATGTTGTGCATCACACATGCATGAAAGTCTATACAAATATAGTATCCAAATAAATATGTTCAAATAATACGAGAGGGAATTAAATCATAATATTTTTTTTTACCTTCAACGTTTGGAATGATCGGTACATCTATCTTGCATCACTTATTACTAAGTACAGACTTATAACTTACACAACAATTTATTTTATTTTATGGACTAGAAATAGATCTTTTAGTTAGTTACTTTTATAAACGACAAAGGTTTTATGATTTTTTTTTAATACAATGATTAGATCCATAAACTTAAATACATGTAGAAAAAAGCAATGGAAAAGTGTCGAAGCAGAAAATATGTAATTTAGGGGTAAAAACTATATGCAATAATGTCATATCATTTTTACTTCGGACTTTTGAATTTTAAAATTCTTGTATTGTCTTTATAAATATTTTTTTTACACAATTGGAAATCTAGTTTGGAAATGTAATTAAAGGCTTAGATGTACCAAAAAAGTATCATTTTACCCTTTTGATTTTTTATAACCTTCACTCCAAGATAATACCAATAAAGAAAGTAAATAAACATAATAAATAAAATAATAAAAATGATTTTAACAATAAATTCAAGTATTGCCATTTTTTTTAACTGAAACTACACAATTATATCCAGTCAAGTTCGCCCAGAATATTTTATAGGTTAATGAATCTTCGTGCTGATTTATAATTTTTTTTTTTCAAATTACAATTCATTTGTAAAAGCAAATAGGAGACATTTGATGCAAATATATCATGCACAGGCCATTGTCAAATTTCCTACAACACACTATTGTAGTTTTTATAACACACACACATGTTAAGCAGCAGTTTTATTTTTTGTTTTTTTGTCCCCTCCAAAACAGAACACAATGATATATAGATACAAAGAGGAAGTTTAAAGAGCTATTGTAATATTCATTTTATGATATAGCATATTGTATTCATATATGCTTATAGTATAATTCATTTTTGTTTATAAGATTAATTATATACTTTGATGAATAATAGAATAATTTTTGGCAATTTATTAGAATTGAAATCTATTAAAGGACTATTGGCAAGTGATCAATATTTTAAGTGGATTACACATGATAGTATTCAGTATCTTCCATTTTAATTTTCTCTAGGTGTTTAGTACTAAATTTA
The DNA here is from genome assembly GCA_032402905.1 of Khaya senegalensis. Classification (NCBI taxonomy): domain Eukaryota; kingdom Viridiplantae; phylum Streptophyta; class Magnoliopsida; order Sapindales; family Meliaceae; genus Khaya; species Khaya senegalensis. The sequence continues at coordinate 4,618,618 of CP135547.1, read as the reverse complement.
CTAATGTTGTATACATGAAAGTTTATGTAAAATCCTACATCACTTGGATGAGATTTAGAGATAGTCTATTTAAGTGCTCTAACCCCTAATTAGTAAGACTCGTTTTAGACTCGAGGTTTGTTTAGTTCATGAGTGCCAAAAACAAAATCGTGCAAATCATGGGCTTCAAGACGGATAATATCTTGATTAATGAGTTAAATTATCACATTTGGTATTAAAATCATATTCTCAACTAGAAGTATGTCAACAAGGACGTTAAGCCTTAAAGGGGGTGGATTGTAATAGTTCACATTATTTGGGTGAGATCTGAAAATAGTCTATATAAGTGTTATAATCTCCTAACTAATAAAATGTATTTTGGACTCAGACTTATTAGTGCCTAGGTGTCAGGAATAAAATTGCGTAGATCATGGAACTTCAAAACGGACAATATCTTGATTAGTGGGTTGCGTTATTACAGTTTAATTCATTGAAAAAAAAAAAAAAAAAAAGGCAATTAGCATATATTTTGTAAGTGGATTATAACTGCCAAAAGCAAGTTAATATACAAATGTTATACATGGGAGATTAATTCTTCTAAAGCCAAAGCTTTTGGGTATTAATATTGTGAGTGGAATTGCACTTGGCAAAAGCTTATCTAATTTTAGGTAAATTCTATAGTCTAACCTTAGTTTAGTAATCTATTAATAACTCTCTTTATAGAAGGAGAATAATTCTGAAATTTTGCAAATTATTAGTAGATATGTGTAATTATTTAGTGTTAAAATTATAGAATTTTTGAAGTTTATTAACGAAACTAAAATTTAAATGATTTATATTCCTAATTTTGAAGTGCAGAATTTTTGTTCATGATCATATCATGTTTAGAAATTTATAACATACGAAATTGTTGGTAAAAAATTACGAAATTTTAAGGCTGGTAATAGAAATTATAAGCTTTCTTTTGACATAAGATTTATAAAATTTAAAATTGATTTTGATTGTCAACTATGATAGCAAATGTGATTCAAAATTTTGGAAAGTTGAAATTTTGTAACTTAGTATAAAGAGATTTTTGGAACTTATTTGAGATTTATGTATAAGTGCATTAAGTTAATGAATTCATTTATTTCTTTTTATTGTAGGACATGTTGTTTTGTAACTGATAAGTTATCTTTTTTGTAGACTAAGTTAAGTAAAAGGCTTTTAAGTTGTTTTTGCCCTGTAAAACAATGACTAAATGTTTATTGTTTCCTTTCAATTGAAATGCCAAATGTTATTATTTTTAATTGTTATTCGATGTGAATTTTATGATAAGAAGTAATAGACATGAAAAAATATTTTGGCTCAATGTGAATAGTTATTAATATGTTATGTTTTGACTAGGTCATTAGGATAAATAGGGTGATTCTTACTAATGAAATTTGTTCTAATATAATGTGTAAATATGATTTGATATATGATTATGATCTAGGTCACTATGGGTGTAGGTAGCACTTTTTGACTAGAACCTTTTTCTTTATATAAACGTATATTGATGTTTTGTTAGCAAAAGTTCTATAAATTTTTATTAAATTAATTTTTGTTGTGAAAATAATAAGTTTTTTTGATATTCATATCGATAGAAACTTGTATGGTTTATTTATTAAGTATGCAACTCACCCATTGTCAATTATATTTTGCAAATAATAGCACAAAGTAGTGGGATGACTTGGTCTTTAGAATGAAACATTTTGTGATGTGTTTTTGTAATGCTAGCGTATACAACTTACTTTTGTAGCAGTAGTTATGTATTATAAGAGCATGGAAGGCTAATAGTTATTGACCTATAATTCTTGTGTAGCGATAGCTTTTTCTTGGTTAAGTTTGATATAATATATATTAATCAAGTTTGTAATAATTTCTATTTAAGAATATAATGTGATTCATTGTTTACTTGAAATTTAATAGATATATTTTATTATAACATATTATAGGTCAGTCACTTATGTTTTGTTTTGGGGCATCACAATTATTTTAGGTTGCACATTGTCTATAGTTAGGATCGTGATTGACCTTTGATGTGGCAGCTATAACTCCAATATATGTATATACGCATATATGTGTGTGTGTGTGTATATATATATATTTATATATATATATATTAAGATTAAATATTTAAAACTTTAATTTATTTATCGTGGATATCAAAGAAAAACTTCTATTAAAATTTTTTTTCTAATAAAAATAAAATATACACATTTATAAATTGCAACTATAGTTTTAAAATACATGTCCAAAATTTTGTAAAACAAAACATGATATATTTTTTTTCAGAATTCTTGCTGTGTTTCAGAGGAACTACCTAGAGCCGTTCTGCTGCTACTCATATCTGAAAAGATAATTAACTACAATGGTAAGTAATTGAAAATTACTTAGTAAGAATCCAAATTTTAACAGGTACGTATTCGACTTAATCTATTTACTAGAATAGTACTTTTACTATATAAATAGTAATTTTTATAAAAAATTCGGCAAGAGTTTGCCTGTATATATAAACTACACTATCTGCAAAGAAAATCAGAATACTTTAATATCATTCAGTAACGACTTACTACTTTTTTAACAGATAGCACTACCACTTCACATCATCTTTTAGCAAGTAGAAATATTCTGTTACACATTTCCTTTTCTCACTCTTTTATATTATATTTCTATATCATTTTAATTCTTTTCATTTTATTTTCACAGTCTAAAGTTTATATTCTATTTCTATATTTTGTTTTGGATTTTAACAGTATAGTATACATACTAAACTATATAACACACATCAGCATATAAGTAAAATAATTTAGTACATTCCATTTATTTTGTTATGATTATGATTTATTTTATTTTGGATTAGTTATAATTAGGGTAACTATGGATTGTGGTCACAATTCTAACATAATTCTCATTCTACACACCCACAAATAAATTTTGTTCGGATTGTATAAATTTTGAGTTGCCATGCTACGCTAGCCAAGGCCCACACTGGAGTCACGTCTTTCCAAATATGGCCAATGAAATTAATTCTGTTATGAACTGATATTACTGCACAGTTAGGGTGTGAGAGAATGATCTACAATTATCATAACTATACAATTTTTTTTTATAACCATTATTACTACTTTATCCTTCACTATTCTTAAGGGTATTTCGATAATTTCACATTAATCATAATAAACACATATAATTCATTTTTATAATTCCTTACCAATATTAAAAGGAATTCATACATATTATCAAATCACACAAATACAAGTGCATGTACCCATAACCAATAATCATAATAAAATAATAATATATATATGTATATATATATATTAATATTTTCACATGTACTATATTATAACGTCATACTATACACTATGATTAAAACATATAACGCCGTAAAGGTATTTTAAAATATTTCGGTATGATGATGGATGTTAATAGAATATATTACATATTCCAATACAATCATTCTATTTCCAATAATCGATCAAAATTATCCCAACACTTTTAAGTTTCATAAACATTCGCATTCTCCATCAATGAAAATTAATTCAGTATATTCCATAACCATATTTATAAATTAATATATTCATTAAAATATAACACAATAGAACCCATATGATTATTAATACTATCTAACGGCTGAATTTTTAATTATACCTTTTTTTCAATATTTTCTATTTTTATCCACCCAAATCAAATTCTACCAATTTTAATTTTTTACAATGCATTTATAAATATATATATATATAAACATATTATAAAATAACATTTAAAGTTACCCAAATAGTAACTAAAATGACTGTTTTACCTTTTCTCCATTAATCTTCCGTTTCAGCCAACCAAATCAACTTTAGTCACTTCCATTATTTCACCATACTGATATTAACACATAATCCTCTAAAAAATTAGCAAGTAAGGCCTCAATAAATAGTACTCAAAATTTTAATTTTTAATTTTGCCATTTTTCTACTAATTTACATATTCAAATCAATTCCTACCAATTTTTTTTTTATTCCCTAACATATTTATACACATTTAAACATATCAAAACACATTAAAATCAATTATTTAAGTACTCCATAAATAGTGACAAAATATATCAATAATATATATAAATCAAAATTTTTCTCTTTACACAATTCTATTCACTTCAATCTACTTCCTAAACATTCAATTTCATAAATTATGCATCAATATCACAAAACTCTCAAATTACCAAGTTAGGATTTAGGGTTCTTACCTCAAATCCAAAATTGATGGCAATTACATCAAATTCAAGTTAAAAACACCTAAATCACCATTTAAAACCATAAAATCATCATCAAAACCACTTTTTCAACAAATTCATAAATTAAAATTTAATGAAATTAAAAACTTTTACCATCAAATTAAAACTCTTGATGCATAGAATAATTTTTTCTTCTATGGTAACACGTTTAATTGGGTGGATTGTGAGATTTTGTTTGATTTTTTTAAGAAAATAAAAAATTATTTGAAAGAGAAGGGAGAGAGTGATTTACGGTAGGAGAGAGAAGGAAGAAGATGAATTGATCCAATTTTAAAAATTTAAAGACTCTTATCCAATTTAATATATAAATTATACTCTTACCCAATAACTTTTCAAAACTTACATTAAACTCCCAAAAAAATTATGAGCCTATTCAAATTATTTTTAGATTCTTTCACTTTAGTCCATCAGTTTTGATCCCACTTTTTTCTTCTAATTTTTTGTAAATAGAACATTTTACTCTTAATAAAAAAAAAATTGATCATTTTGGTTATTTTTCACATTTTTAGGGGAATTCACAACTAAATTTGATTATACTTTTTTTTACATTTTATTTATAATATTTACAAGAGTTTTGGGTGATCAAAATCTGGTGGAGTCCTTCCAACCTTTGGCGTAATAACTATTTTGCCATTTTTAGCAAAATTGTTCATTTTTGTTTAAAATAATAATTTTGACATTTCTAGGATTATAAAATTTATTTTTCCTTCTAACACACTCTATTATACTAATTTACATCCTCAACATCTAATTTGATCAATCGATACTTTATCAAAATGATAATTTTACCATTTCTTATCAAAAGTACTTGTTTTCACTAAATTTCTTCCAAACGCATTTCTAAAGTTTCTCTTCTATATTTTTCTACTCCAATACTCTTACTATATCTACTTTAATATGAATATAATAGCGAATTTAGGCAATACTTAAATTTGAGAATGTTATATTTGAACTATGAGATTTTACAATTAAATGATTCCTATAATTTTTCTATTTTAGTAGCTCGTGCCAATACTCCCTTTCAACTTGGTAGATAAATATCTTTAATGCACAATTGGTCGAGCAATGCATAGAAGTTTTTGTTAGACAATGCCTTTGTGAGTATGTTTGCCAACTAGTCTTCTAATTTGGCAAAAAGGAGCTAAATAATTTTTTCTTCAAGGTTTTATTTGATGCAGTGCTAATCAACCTCAACATGTTCAATATGATCATGTTCAATATGATCATGTTAGACAAGAATATGAGAGATGTTAATAGTTGCCTTGTTATCATAATATAAGTTCATTTTAGAATTAAGAGCAAAGCCAATCTTAGTTAGCAGTCTTTTAAGCCAAAGAAGTTTGCAAAGACCCTTAGCCATTCTTCAGAATTCAACTTCAGCATTGGATAATGCTATTACCTTTTGTTTTTTGTTTCTCCACAAAACAAGATTGCCACTTAAAAATGTAAAGTAGCCCAAAGTTGATTTCCTTTTTGAAATATTTCCTCTCTAATCAGTGTTCATGTAAACATCAATGTTCAAATGAATATTCTTTAAGAACATAAGCCTTTTTCCAAAAAAAGACTTTAAATAATAAAAAATCCAAATTACTACATCTATATAAGCTTTATTAAGACAACGTAAAAATTGACTAGTAACACTTATAGAGTAAGCGATATCTAGATGAGTATAAGATAAATAAATTAGCTTATCAACTAATCTTTGGTACCTCTCTTTATCAGTTGCAACCTAATATAAAAATGGTCTAAATTTATGATTCTAAATAATTGGAGTATTTGCTAGCTTATAATCTAATATTCCCACTTTTAATAATAAGTCTAACACTTATTTTCTTTAAGAAAAAAATATACTTTTTCTTGATTTAGACACTTTAATTCCCAAAAAATACTTAAATCCAGGTTCCTTATTTTAAATTTGGTTGATATTTACTTTTTATAACATACTCAATTTTAGGTATTCTTATGATACCTTAGTATAATTATTTTATGGTATATCTTAAGTTTTGAATTATGAAATATATAAGATAATTTTTAGAACTCTGGTTAGAGCCATTTTGGCCAAAAAAATGAATCAAAATAATAGTAAAGGACAAAATTATCATTTCAGTTAGGCGTCGATGGAGTAAATAAGAGATAATTGAGTTAAGAGTTAAGAGTTGTATTTTAGTTATTACTGAAGGAAAATATAGGTTGGATAACCCTAAAACGGCAAGAATTGCTAATTTACCGAAAAAAGACAATATTATTAAAAAGGGTAAAATGGTTAATTTTTTAGAAAAATTTGAATTTTTAGAAATGTTGAAAATATTGTTAGAAGTATGTAAAAAAAAAAAAATTAAATTTAGACAAAAATACCCTTAGAAAAGAGAAAAAATGACCAAAATAACTAATTTTCTTTCCTAGTGGCAAAATGATCATTTTATAAGAAATTTTTGAATTCTGGGTCATCAAAATTTGATAAACTAAAGTGAAAGAATCTGAAATAGTTTGGATAGCCTCATAATTTTATTGGGAGTTAAATGTAAGATTTGAAAAATTAGTGGGTAAGAGTGTAATTTTTAAAAATATAAAGTTGGATAAAATTCTTTAACTTTTCAAAATTAGATTAATTCAACGTTTTCTTCTCTCTCTTCCCGTAACTCATTTTCTCCTTTCTCTTTCAAATTTTTTTTATTTTCTTAAAAAAATCAAGCGAAATCTCACAATTCGTTCAATTAAACACGTTATCGTAGAAGAAAAAATTATTCTACGCATTGAGAGTTTTAATTTGATGATAAAAGTTCTTAATTTTATTCAGTTTCAGTTTTTGAACTTGTTAAAAAGTAGTTTAAATGGTAGTTTTATAGTTTTAAATGGTGTTTTAGGTATTTTTTTAACTTGAATTCGGTGCAATTGCCAACAACCTTGGATTTGAGGCAAGAATCCTAATTATTAACTTGGTAATTTAGGAATTTTATAGAATTGATGTATAATTTATGAAATTGAGTGTTTGAAAAGTGGATTGAAGTGAATAGAAATATGTAAAGAAGAAAAATTTGGTTTATGCATAATAGGATATATTCGATTACTATTTATAGAGCACTTAAATGTTTAATTTTAATGTATTTTGATATGTTTAAATGTGTAGAAATGTGTTTGGGAATAAATGAAATTGGTGGGAATTGGCTTGGATGTGTAAAATAAAAGAAAAATAAAAAAAGGCGAAATCATCAATTTTGATTACTGTTTATTTAGTGTTAAATTATGTTATTTTGATGCGTTTATATGTTAATAATTGTATTGAGAATAAATAAAATTGGTAAAAATTAGTTTGGATGTGTAAAATAAAAAAAAAGAAAAAAATGGCAAAATAGAGTAAAATAAATTGGTAGGAATTGGTTTTGATGTGTAAAATGAAAGAAAAATAAATAAAAGAGGCTAAATTGTCTAGTTAGGGTACTGTTTATTTGGTATTGGGTGATCGTTTTGATTAAGTCGATGTGTGTTAGTTAATTGAGTGTGCACGTAAGTAATTGAAAATTGATTGTATGAAAAAAAAAAATTCCATTGACGGAGAATGAGTATGGGTGTGAAATTTAGAAGTGTTTTAAATAGTTGATTAAATATATATGTATGTGTGTGTGTGTGTGTGTGTGTGTGTATATATATATAAAATTATATATATGGGTAATATTGGTATATGTTGAATCGTGGAGAGATATATAAATAGCCAACATTTTTGTGGTAGATTATAAAATTTTTTTATACACCGGCAGAGCCTTTTAAGATGGAATAAAATAGTGATTTATTAATTACTGCAGTACTCTTTCGACCATGTGGAAACTATAATCGTCCTTGTGGTATCCGAAATTGTATGTAAGAAACCACAGCAGTTTTCCATGGCGCTTTTAGGGATATGTTGAACCCATGATAGCACTATAAGTGTGTACAATTTATTCATATATTGGTGTGTAAGATAAATAATGTGGTCATGATCCATAATTTACCTAAATATGACTAATCAAATGAAAAGAAAATAAGATTTTAGAAATGGAATTGATAGAGCAAAAAATGTGCAAAGGAAAGTGGTACTATATTATGATTATTCGTAATATCTTAATTGAACAGTTAATTGCATAGTTAGGACGAGTTAGTCCTAATTAGTTATTATGGTAGCATTGGATATATGAGATATGTTATTGTCCTGATTAATTATTATTTGTATGGTTAGAATATTGAATTTGTTAAATTATTTTATTGGGTTTTGTATTTCTTATTGAGTAATTCTAAATTACTCACTCTATGGTTGAAATGATTTTTAGATATAGTTAGTAGGGTGGTGGAACTAGGTAAATTTTCGGGATAGTAACCTGTCAAGAGAGTTGGGCATATAAAATTTTTGTTGTTGAAATAGTTATACTTTTATTATAAATCGTATTTTTAATAGATTGTATATGTTGTAAATAAGTATATATGTTGAATTGCGATAAATGCTTATTTTGATTATAGAAAAAAATAGTGCATTTTTTTTTATATACCTGTTTAGAAGTCATTATTTATTATTTAAATAAGTATAAGATTCTCACACTCTTGTACGCTATAAATCTCTTTTGCATCATCCCTTGTAATAATCATGTTATTTAAATAGACTATTAGAGTTCTCATTTTTTGTAATAAGCGTTTGAAAAAGAGAGTATGATCTTAATTACTTTGTTAAAAGTCATATTTTCTCATAACTGAATTAAATTGACCCAACCATGACCAAGGTGGTTGTTTTAATTAGTAAAATGCTTGTTGTAACTTACAATCTTCACCTTAAAAGATGCATTGTACCCTTATAGAATGTTCGTGTAAACCTCCACTTGAGAATGCTATAAAAGAAGACATTTTTTTTCGTGAAATTGGTGTAATGGCCGATCTAAATTTGCTACAAAAGATAATAAAACTTTAATTGTATTTATTTTTTCTATTGGTGAGAAAGTTTTTTGATAATGTATGCCATACGTTTATGTATATCCCTTTGTCATAAGCCTCACCTTATATTGATCAATAGATCCATCAACTATGTATTCAAAAGAGAAAACCCATTTCTACCCTACTATCTTCTTTCCTTCAGATAGTGAGACTAACTTCCATGTTTTAATTTTATGCAGAGCTTCTAGCTCTTTCTTTATAGGTTGAGCCTATTTTTGAATTTGATAAAGTTTCTTGAACACTTTTAGGAATATGGCACGAGGATAGCTTATATAAAAAATGTCTTGAAAGGTTCAGATAATCTTTAAGTAGACATAAAGTTGGCAATAGGATACTTGAATCTTCTTTCTTCCATGTTTGAAGAGTATTTATTTAGTGGCTTGCCTTAGTTATATTTGAAAGGTAAAATATAACTTATAAAGGTATCCAAGGCATTAGTATGTGAAGTTGTGGTAGAAGAGCCATAAGGATATTCTCAGAGGAAAGGTTTTTAGGTGTTAAAGAGTAAGGAGATTCATTTTCAAATGATTCATTTTCAAATGCTGTATTTTCATATTTTAACGATATAGTTTTGGCTTTTGGGCATACATTGACTTTTGAAGAAATCTCAACATTTGGTTTTGCCATTTTGTTTCCATTAAGTTCTAACATTTTGTTTCCATCATTATGTTGTACTAAGCTATCTTCAAATTCTAATCTTTCTATACCCATTTAATTTTATTTTTTATCTTAGAGTTCTTCCTGAAGAGGTGAATTAGGTATTGATAATGGGAAAAAAGTGTTTAACTTTAGAAAAGTAACTTCTATAGTAATGTTAGTATGTTTGGTTATGGGATTATAGTATTGATATCCTTTTTTATGTAAGACATACCCTAAAAGAAACAATGGACTGTGCATGGATCTAACTTAGTGTGCTAATTCTTATAGTGATGAACAAAGGCAATGTATCCAAAAATTAAAAAGAGATTGTTAAAACCATAAGCAATGAAAAATCGTTAGAAAGAACTTATAATAAAGTCTTAAAGTTTTCGCTAGAAAAAACTAGTAATGGAGTTTTAAAGTTTAAGACTTTCAAAGGCATAAAATTTAGTAAATGCACAGCTATGGCTACAGCATCATCCAGTGCTGACTAGGCACATGTGCCCCAATCAATAAGGCAAGTGCAGTTTTTAAGATATGTCAATTTTTTTTCTCAGTAATGCCATTTTGTTGTGAAGTTTGAGGACATGAGGTTTTCATGTGAAGACTATGACTGTGGAAGTATACTTGAAAATACTAATTTACATACTTACCGCTATTGTTAGAATGAAGGATTTGAATCTTTGTTGAAAATTGTGTCTGATCCATAACATGAACACATTGTTGAAAGGATTAAAAAAACTAAATAAGTTATCTTTGCATTTTCAGCAAGTAAAGCCATATCATTCAAGTGCAATCATCAACAAAAATCACAAACTAATGATGACTGGAAATAGTTATTAGGGCAAGTCCCTACACATTTGAATGTATTAAATTAAAAGGAATACCATTTTTATTTAAGCTCGCAGGATAATGAACTCTATGTTTTTTGGTTACAATGCTAGTATTTCATTTAAAGTCCAGGTGCTATAAATTAGAAAATAAATCTAAAAATAAGTGTTTTAAATAACCAAATGATAGATGTCCCAAGCAATGGTGCCATAACTAAATCTACCTTTATTTGCTACTAATCGTATGGTGCATAAAATTAGCTCTTCTAGAACTGAGTCATTTAGTGCAGTGTAATTGCCTTTCTTAGTATCACGCCTAATGATCTCCTTATTGATAATATCTTGAAGAAGATTAAAAGTAGGATATATTAATATCACACAACTGAGATCTACATTAACTTAGTTTACAAACATCCATTCATTTAAGAGGGATGGAAAAGTAAAGTATGAGATAATGAGAGAAAGTGTGATAAAGTCACAGTTTCAACCCCTTTAACAGATATGTAATTCTATTAGCATTAACAATATGAGTTCTTATCGACTTAGTGATATGAGAGAAATCATTGGAATCAAATGTCATGTAATCTATTACCTCAGAGTTGATAATCCAGATGCTGTTATCATAAGAATTAGAACTAAAGAGTGCTTGACCGCAATTACCTTGATCATTAAGAGGTGTGGTATTATTTAGAGATTTTACTTGAGAGATGAGACATAATGGAGGTTCAACAGTAACCAAAATGGTTCTACCTATGCTTTCATTAGTAACACTAGCTTTATGTTTTGTTCATACTTGAAACTCATTATACCAATTTGCATATCCATGTAGCTTGAAGCAAGTTTTATGAGTATGTTTTATGTTGTTATATAGTACATTTTCCTTTGTTAGGTAAGGCTATAGACTTAGAGGGTGGGTTCAACCTTATTTTAGATGATGTGTGTGGTTGGCTTATCTTCATTCCTCTAAATGCCATAATAGCACCAAAAGTAGTATATGCACCAAATGTCACCACAAACTATCATACATCTTTCAATTGGATGTGAGCATCAACCTGTTCAATTGTAGGTAATGGTTTTAATTGTAGCACATCACTTCGAATCTTATCCAGCCAGTCATCTAATCCATCAAGAAAGATGTAAACTCTATCTTCCTATAGGGTTGAATTATATTTTTGGACGTCAATAGCACATTCCATGGGTTAGGATGAAGAAAATTGATTCCTTGCCACAAGCCTTGAGGATCATAGTAATGTCTTTCAATGGATCCACTAGTTTGTCTCATATGAGTCACATGATGTTAAAGATCATACACTTGAGAAGTATTAGTCCCATTAAAATGAGTTGTAGCAATAGAGTCCCAAATTTATTTTGTAGTCGAGAAGTGAATGAAGTTAATGTCAAGGAAGAATCCATCGAATTGATCAACCATCCATTGACAATGGTGTTCTCGATTCACTATCTTTGAAAATGGATATGTTTCTAAAGGCTGAAGAAAGCCTCCATTGATATATCCCAACTTGTATTTGTTAGAGATATACATCTCAACGACTTAGGACCATAAGGCATAATTGGAGCCATCCAACTTAAATGTCAATTAGGGCAGTTGAAGTATCAACAAGTTGGTGTGATGAGGTTTGAGCTTTGGTCAAGATTTCCATCATCTTGGTCGTTATATTGTGAAGAATATATTCAGCCTGGAGTTTACAAATTTCCAACAAATTAAAGGATCTGCCATGGATTTCGAACAAGTTCAATTTTTTTTGGTCAATGAATGGGTGGAGCAGAGATTTTAGGACCATGCTCTTATATCATGTTAAATAGTTTTCTTTTCTATTTTTTTTTTCTCTTCTCCAAAATAAAACACTATGATATATAAATATAGAGAAGTTTAGAGAGCTATTTTAGGTTATACATTATTTATGGCTAGGATCATGGATGGCATTGAAGCATAAGATTTTAAAGTTAAATGGTTGCTATAATTTTTCTATCCTAACAACTCACGCCAACAATATATATTAGAGTGTTTAACTTCTATGGTATTTTATATTTAGTTTGGAATTATATTTTTAAATAATTTTATATTTAAAATTTTTTAAAATATAAAAATTAAAATACTTTAAAAATATATATATTTTTTGTAAAAATTACTAATTTTTATTTATATTTAATATTTAATGATTTTATCCTTAAATTCAAAACTACATGATTTCAATACTAAATATTACCTTAGTGTGGTACACAATATTTGGCTTTTAATTTGAGGTACAGTAAAAAAGGGTGAGAAAGATTTTACCTTTTTTTTTTTTTTTTAATAAATAAGATTTGTGTACGATACAAATCCAATTTTTTTGACCTCTTATATTGATCATTTTAAATTTTGTATTTTGTGTTTTAATTTTTACCTTAATCGTTTGAATTTTTATATTTTTCGTTATATATTTTTTATGTTATTTATTTTAAATTTTCATTAATTATTTTAAATTTTTTATTAATTATTTTAAATTTTTTATTCTATATTTCGATTTTTATGTTAAAAAAAATAAGATATATGAGATTTCATCCAAATCCTATAAATAGAAATTATCAGCCTTTTTACCTTGAAATAATTGGAGATTTTATGTATTCTTGACTCAATAATTATATTTTGACTAACTAATGTCTGTCATCACTCAAGATTAATAAGATATACAATTGTTGTAATAATTTTTGTAGTCCATTGACTATACCTTTCGACCTAATCTTAGGACCTAACTCACCTTTTGTGGACACTTTTTGAATTCACGAACTAAATTCTTACTAGTATTTACTTTAGTCTAGCTAACATACTCAATTATAAAACTTGCATATAAATAATCAGAATATTAAATATTAGATTCAAAACTGTATTATATTTGTTTTAAATTTATTGAGTGTTACAACGACAATATTTGTTATATTTAATAATAATATGTAAGATAGTCTAATTAAAGATCTTTAATTTTATTTAAATTCATGTATTGAGCCTTAATAATATTCCCATATTAAGGAACAGAACCTTAGTCTAAAATACATTGCTAAACATGATTCGAGATAGAGGTTTGGAGATGGAAAGATGATGATATGAAAATTTAAAAAAAAATGCTAAAGTAAAAATATAAAAAGTAAATAATGTTGAAAGCAAAAACTATACATTAACTGCTTATTGCAATTACAAGCTAAAAAAAAAGACCAATAATGAGTACACCAAAGAAAAAGATATAATTAAGAGTTTGTTATTAAAAAAAAAAAAATTGCTAGCATACATAAATGCTTATATATTTAATTTTTTTAAAAAATTTTATGAAAATGCTTAGTGTTATCTGCAAAGTACTCCAAATAATATTTTAAGGCATCTATAATTAAGTGCTAATTTAAAAAATATTTTCTGCCCAAATTAAATGTAATAAGGACCTTTAAAATAAATAGGTAAATTTATAGATGGATACTAACATTACTCAAGTACATATATAATGAGAATTAGTATTGTTAAATAGACTTTAAAATTTTTAAGCTAAAAGATCAATAATAATATAAATAAAAATAAAAGAATTGGTACAACTTTTTTCTTGATAAAAGAATAAAGAAAAGACTTAATACAATAATTACAGGGGAATAAAGCAAGCAATAAAACAAGAAAATAAACAAATTAGAACAGTAAGTGGTAAATGTAGAATCAAACATATAAAATTTTAAAAACATAAAAAATAAATAAATTAGCAATAAAATGCATAGGTATAACAACTTATAGACAACATGCATAAAAATGCAAATGGGCAGGCAAACTTCCAATTACAATAAAATCAAAAAGTAAAAAATTGAATAAACAAAAACTAATTAACCAATAAAAAATTCTTAACAATAAGAACAAGTAAACTTTATATCAATCAATAATTTTCCAAAAATGGTGCCAAAAATTTGGTATAGCTTTAAGGTTACAAATTTAAGTGTAGATTGTCTTGATAAAAGTTTGGAAGTCTAAGAATATGTTTGGTATCATGTATCAAACTGTATTGTTTTAAATAGATTTGATTAAATTATAATTGATTAAAATAGATAAAATTCAATATAGTATCAGTTTTGGTATTTGGTTAGAATATATATATAAAATATTATTTTAATTATTTATGTTTTTATATTAATTTATATTTTATGTAATTTATTAAAAATAGTATTATATTCTATTACAAAAAGACTATATTTTATTTTATTATATCTTATTATATTTGATTATGCAATGTTTAAT
>CP135547.1:4568032-4593875 GCA_032402905.1 Khaya senegalensis | reverse complement strand
ATCAGCCTTCCCACGCCGGAATCCGGTGACCAAATGCCGGAACGGGGTACACCACCGTGAAGAGGGCGGCGAGACGGTGCCAGACGCGCCGGAGGTGTCGGTCAACTCGTCGCCGTTCGCCGTGAATCGCCGGTCAAAGTTCACGTCGGCGGAGCTGTGGGCGGCGCGTGAGGGCGCGTGGCAGCGGCGATCGGGGCGGGGTTGGCGGCGTTGCACTCGCGGCGGTCCGGCGGTCCTCCACTCGCCGGTGGTGAGGTGATCTGAGGTCCGGTGACGAAAGTTACTGTTCATAGGAGAGAGAACCGTGGGGAGGAGAGAGAGAAGAGAGAGAAAATGGAGGAAAAAGTGACTTTTGCTTTTCCGGGTTTTCCGACTCCGTCCCGCTTATATAGTCGGGCACGCACGACGAAAATAACAGCTTTCCGCTTTCGTCGTCAAATTTCTAATACCGGTAATGAAATACTGTATTTTCTGCTCATACAGTACGCTGTCTTGAATACCGGTCAACTCTCTCTCTTATCAAATTCTCAAAAATACTGTATTATAGCTCCATGACAGGGTTTTAAGAATATAAAAATTTCAGGATGTTACAAAGAAATAATTGTTCCATTTATAAAATTAAAACAATAGAAAAAATACAATACAATATGATATATTTCAATCTCTTTTGATATAAGAAACATGGCTTATGGTTTTTTCATAAGTTTATTGACTGTTATTTTTCCAAACCACTTTCTCAAATGCATGACCCACATATCGTGTACCATATAGATTTGGACATGAACTTAGTACATTATATTGCCTTATGTTCGAGACATGATGATGTTCATACAAAAATTCTACCTCACAAGCAAGAGTTGCATATATTCTTATGACCCTTACTCTAATCTTATTCTTCAAATCAGATTTTGCATACTTAATTTCTAGAGGGAGTTTTTTTTTAAACTAAAATAGGTGTTATTACAAACCAAATATGATTACGAATACTTACTTTTCAGCATATAATTTTAAAATAATTTTTAAAAATTTCAAAAATTTTCTTTACTCTTTTGTTTGTGTTATGGAAGAAAACACCTTTTAAAGTTGTGATAAAACATAATATTTTTTCCTTGCGCATCGTTTGAATCGTGTGCACCATCTACACAAAGTAGAATAATATATGATAATTATATTATTTTATCAAAAAATATAAAGAAAATTAATAATAATAATAATAAAATATTGACATTGGAGATACAAAAATTTTTTCACTAAGACCAAACATTTATAAGCATACTCGCATATGGTCCTAATTTTAATTTTTGGTAATATGAGTGAATCACATTTTTTCCCATGTATATAGAAATTTGTTTCATTGAACCAATATTTTAATATATTATTTATCTAATTGTATTTAATCATTTTTGATGAATAATATTCTAATTTGAAGCTTAGAATAGAGCTTTCTAACAAGACATCATTTGTCTAATTTGACAAACTAGAACAAAAACTACTTTATACTCTTTCAAGTAATGTTAAAAATATGAAAATAATTAAGGTTCACATTAAAAAAATGTATATATATTTCAAGCTACAAGTCAATGTGAGTCCATGATTATTTAGATAAATAATTATTATTGATCCTTTTTCAACCAATCAAGGAACTAGTGGCCTAATGGATTAAATGTATGAATTTCATACATAGTCATTGGTTATATTGACTCGATTATGTAATTAAAAAGAATTCAATTAACAATGATAATTGTGTCTCTTAGTTTGGGTTGGGTTGGTACACCCCATCAAGGGTGCCAAATTTCATAAATTACTTGTGCCAGCATGCCGAACAAAATGGAGTAGTAAAGAGAAAGAACCAACATTATAAAAAAAAGACGTTAATATATATGCTACACACAAGGAATGTACCAAGAAGGTTTTGAGTTAAAGCAACGAAAATTGCCTTTTATGTGATCAACAAACTTCACTAACTAAGCAAGTTTGATAAAAAGCAATCAAATGTATCTTTGTAGGATATAATAGCAAGAGAAAAAGGTGGAATTGTTGTGTTCCCATAAATAAATAATGTTATAAATCATGAGATGTGATGTATCTTCTTGATGGTTCCTAAAAAAGGAAGTTTTACCAAACTTGAAGGACAATTGAAGATAAACAACAATAGAAAATGGATGAGCTAGTTGCACAAACTTGATCAAGTTTAGTCGGCTTTAGAAATTCAAAACTTCAATGCAATTTTGGGAAGGAATTAATTGTCATCTCATCAAGCTTTAGTTGATTTTTGACAAGAAAATTTTATTTAGAAAACAAGGGATGCCAAAAAGAAAAAAAGAATTTAAGGGTGAACTATGTATGTTGTCTTTTTGTGTGATCTCAGTAATAGGAAGTGAGAAGGATGAAGCCAAAAAAATGATGCCAAACATATTTGACTCATGTCATAGACACCTCTATACATGAGGTTAAGATGGAAGACTTGTCAATGGTGAATGAATTTTTGAACGTGTTTCCCAAAGAATTACCAAGTTTACCACTTGATAAGGAATTTGAAATTATTATTGATTTTACCCCTAGTATTGCTCCTATTTCAATTTCGTTAGATAGAATGACACTAATAGAGAATAACAAAAAATAAGAGAGTGAGTTAAATAAGAAGTTTTAGAAAATTCAAGATGGAAAAATCAGATAGTGAGTATTTAAAGAAGATGGAATCTTAGTGATGAGAAATAGAGTTTGAGTGCCTCAAGATGTTGATTTAAACAAAGCAATACTTGAAAAGTTAGTTAAATTGTTTGTTGATGAAGTGAAAACTCTGAAAACAACTTTGAAATTTAGTACAGTATTCCATTCTTAGATTGATAGTTAGTTAAAGAAAATTTCCATTCTTAGATTGATAGTTAGTCAAAGAAAATTATTCAGACTTTAAAGACTATGCTTTGGGCTTGCATAATGAATTTTTAAGGTAGTTGAGATAAATACATGTGTTTCTCATCGAATTTCAATTTAGTATTAGGATGACACCATATGAGGCTCTTTATGGTAAAAAGTATAAGCTACTTTATGTTGGAACGCAATGGGTGAACAAAAGTTATATAATGTTTAATAAATTGAAGATAGCATTGAGAAAGTAAAGGTAACTCACTAAGGATTGAAAACAACATAGGATAGACAAAAAAGTTAGACAGGTAACTAGAGAACCTAAAATTTGAAATTGGTGATCAAGTACTTCTAAAGCTGTATCAAGCATATGCATACTTAGTTGACATAGAATTGAGACATAGAATATATAGTATTATATATATATATATATACTTAAGTATTAAATTTTATGATTTTAGATTATATTTTATATTGTATAAATGTTAAAACCTTAGAAATGTAATAATATAATTTTAAAAGAATATTTTGTAATTAGTGAATAAATTAGTCATTAGAAGTAAGAATGAAAATGCAAAATTTTTTGCTAAGATTACTTCTGGTTTTGTTAAAGATAATTTTTATGGTGGACTATACACATTTTGGCCCAATTGGTTTAGTTTAAGCTCAAGCCTATTTTTCACCAATTTTCCATAACATTCTCCACTTTTCTACCATTTTCTTCTCATTCTCTCTAACTTGGATGAATTTTCACTCTTGAAAAACCATTATGTAGCTTAGAAAGGTTGCATGAAGTTTCTTAAGCAAGAAAAAAAATTGAAGTAAAGCAAACAAAATACCAAAGGGTTGACTTGATTCAACTTAGGCTTCATTTAAGGGAGAAATTCAAGAAGAAAATTCTAAGGAGGCATATTTGTTTTAGGAAAATCTTGGTGGTAATACCACATCACAAGATCTAACTCAGTTGAGGGATTAGACTTGAGAGTATTAACCCTCCCACAAATAGTGAGTAGATGGATTGATTTTTAATATTTTTCAATGATAAGAATTTAAATGTTTTATGAATTTATTTTCAATGATTTTTGATAAAGTGAATTTATAATATTTGATTATTTTATAAAATTTTGATTTATGAATTGCTTTATAAATATGGATTTAAAATATTGGAGTAAAGGTAAATTTAAAGAAAAATATGAGTTGAAATTTGTATAAATTATTTGTGGATGAATGAATCATGATTACATAAATTTGTATTGATGTTGATGAATATTTATGAGAAATTATTGAAATGATTTTGTGATATGAGATTGGTGGAAGTGCCTATTAATGCAGTTATGCATAACTGATTATTAATAAGAGCTCATGGTTAGTTGTATAGAACTAGAATGGGTGCCATGTGATGTGAGGTTTGCTTTGGAATAAAAATGCAAAAGATGAATAGTTGGTTCCTTGCAGGACTAAGTGATAAGGGAGAAAAGAAAGTTTGCAAGTAAATACTAAATAAATGTATTGTCACCATACATGAATCTTAGACCAATACTAGTGAGTGAGTTTAATGATTCTTAAATTTATATGAATATGTGAAATAACTCGTTGGCTAATCTCGAGATGTCAATTAGGTATGCATTAGAGGATATCTTAGATAATAATTTTTTCATAAGCTCAAATCTTGTTATTAAAATCCATAGGCTTTTAAACATAAAAAGGTTTTCTATGATTTGTTTAACTATAAAATTAAACAACTTGAATTATTGTAAATTATTATATTTTTAAATATGAAACTCTTACTTTTGTTTTATGATTTCAACTTATCATTGTCCATTTATTCATTGGGTTATTACTTATCTTTTATTTATTTTTTTTACATTTCAAATTAGACAATTTCAAGGAGGTCGCGGTTCATACCCTAAATATTTAGTGTGATAGTGAGCATTTTGATAGAAAACTACTTTTAACCTTCTTAGAAAGGTTGAAAATAGTTATGTTTGATAGTAAATTCTCCTCTGTTTGACTCAAATGAAGTTAGCAAAGATTCTTAATTGCTTGGTGTAAAGTAATTAATTTTCGTTAGTTTACGAGGCCTTGCGTGCACAAAAAGGACTTAAATATCAATATTCTAATATGTAGCATCTTAATTGTATTTAATTTATTTAATTGTGCCTTATGAAACTATAGATGTCTTCATTTATTGATAGATTTCTAGTGGTTAATTCCTAAACTAAAAAAAAAAGTAGCTTTGTTGTTCATTCCATCTTCATGGGTATACGGTTCACAAATTTAAGGAAAATTCCTCCAAATCTATAAAACCTAAAGCTAACTTCTTCTTCTTCTTCTTTTTTGCAATCACAAGGTTGATCTTAATTTTTAATTTTCTTTCACAATATAAGGTTTATAAAATTGGCATCTTTTAAAAAAATTACTTTTGTTTAATATTTTGGTTGCAACATGATATGTTAGTTACTATTGAATAAACATGATATTGTTCATCTATCTTTTTATAATTTTTACAATAAGAAAATTTCTAGTTTTTTTAGTTATATTAGGCAATATTGATATTTATACTTAATTAAAAAAACTTTTTATGGGATGTATTTTACAAATAAAATGAAAGAAAATGAATTGCGGAAATAGAGTTCTATTTGAGAAAGACTTCTTCTTAATTAGGAAAAAATATTCCTTTTAGTTTTAGGAAGCAAAATCATAAACAATTAAGGCTGTGTTATTATTATAAATATGTGCTTTAATTTTTTTATGTAGCAAGAAAAAAGAAAGAAAGAATGTCCTGTTTTCTCCTTTTGTTTCCTTTGTGTTGAAGTTGTTTTCATGTTACTCATGTAATTTTTTTAAAAAAAATTTGATAGATATTATGAGTTTATAATATCTAATTTTATAAATTTATAGAATAATTTCTTAAGTGTTGTCAGGATGTTTTCTTATTATTCTTCGAGAGAAAACTTTTACTTACTAAAGGGAGTTCAATGACAGCTAGTAAGAGAATTTTACTGAATTAAGTCAAAAAGATTTGATGCATAAAAGCGAGGGGTCTCACTAAATAAGTCCATTTAGAAATATTCAAGATTACAACGATAAATACAAGAGAAAATATTTACTTTGTTTAAGTTTATTAATAGTTGTAATAGTTGATTTTTTTAATAGATTATTTTTCTCTAGATATGGCCTTATAGATGTAAGATTGAAAAATTCAAACCATGTTAAAAATTAGTTTTTTTTCTCTATTTTGATCTATTTTGTGTTTACTTGACTTAATTAATTGATTAAAATAAATTAAAGTTGGTAAATATTAACTAAAACAAGTTTACTGATTGGTATTAAAGTGGGTCATTAATTTATTTGGTAAAATTCTTGGTATTTTAATTTGTTTAAGCATAGATATGAATGCTTAAAGAGAATAAGGTTTTATATCATAACCACCATTATTTGACGGCACAAACTATTCATATTAGAAGGCTAGGATGATGGCATTCATTAAATCTATGGTTGAGAAGACTTGGCAATTAGTAACTCATGATTGGAAATGTCTTATTACGATGGATGAAGAAGACAATAATACAGTGCCTAAGCCAAAAGACACCTGAACAAGCATAGAAGATAACTTAGCAATTTTCAATTCAAAAGTGATAAATGCAATCTTCAATGTAATAGACTTGAAGCAGTTTAGGTTAATCTTAACCTATGTAGCTACAAAGAAAGCTTGGAAAAATGTTCTAAACTCAAATGCTTACTTTTATATTTGAAAATCTGAAAATGAAAAATGTTGAATTACTTGATAAATTTAATTCTGTAGCTACTAATGAATTTTGTGCTTTGAGTGGAAGATACTCAAAAACCAAGCTTGTATGGAAAATATTGCATTCACTTCCTAACACGTTTAAGTAAAGGTCACAATAATTGAAGAAAGCAATGACATAGATTCAATGAAAGTTGAAGAATTTATGGGATTCTTGAGAACTTTTGAAATAAATTTTAAAAAGTAGAAAGAAAGAGAAAAGTTAAGCATTTCAAGTTGAAATAAAGAATTCTAAAGATGAAGAACAAGTAAACGTTGAAGATTCAGAAGCTATCACACTTCTTACCAACAACTTTAATAAATCTCTAAGAAGAATAGGAAAGAAAATGGAGAAACATCTAGATCTATTTCAAAAGTCTCCCATGATTTCTTCTGAAAATAATAAAAACAAGGTATTTAATGTAGTGAATGTGAAGGCTTTGGTCACAAACAAGCTAAATGTGTTAACACGCTTAAGAAAAAATCAAAAGCCATAAATATTACCTAGACTAATGATGAATCAGAGGAAGAAAGTTCAAAAAATGCAAATATTATATTGCATTCAATGTTTACCCATGTTTTGAAAAGCAAAAAATGTGCAAGTATCCAATGCTGCTACAACATAAGTAGTTTTTAGTTATTACAACAAGTCAAAAAAAATGAGTGACCTAAAAAATTATTATTAATGAACTTAATTTTGATGAAAGTTATATGGAAAGTGAATTAGATATGGACACTATATAAACCTTTTACAAACTAATATTCGACAAGTGGGTAGACATGTGCAATGTAATAAGTTTTTCAAGAAGCAAGTATCCTTCTAAAAGAACAATCTAAAGTAAAATAAATGGTGAGTTTAATGAGATGATCATTTCTAAAAAAGATAGAAGGATAAGTGAGGTGGAATATAAACTCGAATGCATTCAAAAATCCTTGAAAAATGATAAATTTAGGTATGACAAAACTTGATCATAGGAAAAAGTAGTAATGATCATCAAGGACTTGGGTATATTGGTGAAAAGTTATCATATGCCAAAACAATGTTTGTCAAAGCTATACCTGCTCAATTTAGATTTTTCAATATGAGTGAGAATGAGATTCTTAGCTACCAATACCATGGTTTCAAAGATAAAATCAAGAAATTTGTTCCTATTTATCATTACTACAACTTGAAGGATCATATTTAACCAAATTTTGAAAATTTTAAAGAATAACATAACATTAAAATCTAAGACTACACTTAGGCTTAGAAAAATATAGAAAAGAAATCATAAATTAGATGCTTTGTTTCTTATGCCTCCAAAGAAACTCGTGCTATTAACACTTGGCATTTTGATAGTAGATGTTCTAAGCACATGATAGGTAATTGTGAAAGTTTGGTAGATTATAAAAGGAGTTTTAAGAGATGTGATATTTGGAATGGTACTATGGAACAAATCCTTGGAAAAGGGACATTTAATGTACAAACATTCTCTAAATTGAAAAATATGTTTCATGTTGAGAATATGAAATAATGGTATAAATAAAAATAATATTATGCCATAAAATCAACTATTTTAGCTATGAAAATGTAATCTTACCTTTATTTATTATTTTTATTTTTATCTTTGACTCTCTCCGTAAATAGAGGTATTGTAAATTTATTTATTAATTAAGAGTGAAAAACACAAATTGTTTATCATTCTAAAACTTGCTCTTATTGTTCACCATGCAAAAGCTTTACTTCCTTCTTGTCTGTTTGGGTTCGGCTCCTTGTTTTCTACTTTAGGTCCTTTTTCGTTTTCCATTGGATCAACTGCTGGTGCCGCCTGCGGTTTATTAGGCGTAGGAACATGAGGTATTTCTTGGTGAGGGTCTACTCCCACTTTGCACGAATGTTGCGATAAACACTGAATTGTTGCCTTCAACTCATCAATTTCCTTATCTTTGCGAGCTACCTCATCTCTGAGTTGATTTCTTTCGCCCAAAACTATCTCCTTTAAATTTTCTAGAAAGTGAGGAATGTCCTGAAAATCTACCACTTTGCTCAATTTTTGTAGCACAGACCGAATTGTCCGAATTGTTGCCCTGTGCATATCAATTTCTTTAGTTTTCCGAGCTACCTCATCCTTAAGTTGATTATTTCTTTCAGCCAAAAATCTTTCAAGTTGACTTTGAGTTGATGTTCCTCCTTGTTCACTTTTGGCAATGGACATACCTAGAAATTGAAAGAATTGATGAGTTTACTTATTTTTAACTTCAAAATTTTACATTGGGTTGTGACCTTAATGTAGTATTAATTAATGTAGATCTAACTCTATAGTCATGTGTTCTTGTCTACTTATTCTATTGTAATAAATCAACAATTAAATAATTTGATTTTATGATCATGTATTCACATAAATCACACATTGAAAAAAAATAAGAAAAAAGTATGAGTACGAGCATCTACTACGTAACAAGCCTTTTAGATATATATAAGTCTCAACTTCGGCATGAATATTGACTTTAACAATTCTTAACGGTAAGAATTTATACAATTTCAACAAGAAAATTTTACGAGGCCAGAAATATCGGAGCAATTTTCTTTTAGGCACGAGAAAATAATTATATTGAAGGAAAAACAACCTTATGTTTTCTCGAGAAAAATTAAACCTTTTAGATAATATGATTAAGAAAAGAATATTTCCAGAAAATTTTTAGTGACTTCATAATCTCCGGACTTTCTTCAATTACTTCAGTGCTCGAAAGAAGACTGGATAAAATTTTCAAGTTTAAGCCATTCGAATGCATTCTGTACTTGAAGTCCTCTTTAAGAAATGATAATAATTAATCAATTGACAGAAGCCTGCTCCACCTGACTCTCTCTCAGCAAACAAAAGAATAAATTTTAGCATATTAAGGATAGATCAGAACTTCAAGAGAATTAAAACAGCGAAGTCAGGAAAGCAAGAGTTGTAATAGTAATAATAAAAGCATTATCGGCGATTCAAGTATATTACAAATCTGTTTGTAATTATTCTAGTCTAGAATATAATTCAACTTTACATGTTAGATCACAACTGTGTTTAATTCTTCAGAAGAAAATCATTTTGTCCGCTCTAGGAGGAAACTAAGCAATGTCACAAGCAACTCATAAGAAATCCGGTAGGTTATTTAAAGTCAAATATTACAATTAATCCAGAAATCTAAATCCATTGTTTCACGGGAACACCCAAAAAAAAAAAAAAAAGAGAGAGAATTCGGGTTGATAATAACAATTCGGATGCATTCCAGAACCGAATTTTTTGTTTTCAAATCTGTATCTTCAGGTAAAAAATCAGCTTTCGGATCAATACATGCAAGAGAAAATATTTCAGAAACATTTATTAAAAATTTCTCAACTATTCTAACGATAATGATACGGAACGAGAGAAACCTGTCATGACCCTAAGCCCAAAAGCATCTGGAACTTGTTGGGAATTATGCCAATAGCATTTCTGATCTTGCTCAGAAACTGCCATAAGGATAAACAATACCATCACTGCCATCAGAAAGTTTGCTATACCATTTCTGGCCATAGCGGAGCTTTGCCTTTCTGGACGTTTCTATGATTTTCTCTCAAAATTTTTGTTGACGGACAGTTGAAACAAGTTGTATACTATAAACAAGTGAAGACTTAAATGTTCGTGATAAATATAAAATTAATTGAGTGGTTTACTAATTTTTCATTCATATTCGTCTTTATTTTTACACAAGTAAATGAAAAGTTTCACCAATTGCATAAGGTTAATTATTGTCTTTTGTATAAGAGCAAATGTCATTATTAGTCCTTCATATAAAAGCAACTATCATTGTTAAACGGTTGAACTGTTATTTTTTCAAAATTAATTGATGTTGGAAAAATACAATTCAATTTTTTTTATGATATTTAACATCCCATTGGATAAAGTCTGTGAAACTCCACAATAAAACAACAATTATTAACAGAGAGTGGTATTGTGAAACTCCAACATTAAAAATGAGTAGGTAATGCTCAAATATATTTTATCACAAATTTTATTTTAGGTCACCATGGCCTGTGGTTTATTTTTTTTGCAACTTCTTTTAAGAACATAATATTACTTTTAAAAATAATAAAAACATAACAATGTGAATTACTAATTTAAATTCACAAAAAAAAAAAAATTGTGAAATTTGAAAGCAATCTCTAGCATGATGGTTTTCACGTTTTGGCAATGAGGCTCATTAAATTTTACATAGTAATTCTAAATTGTTTCCTACTCCTCTAGCTACGTCCTTTAACTCGTTTATTTTTACTTAATTTGTTTCCTTTTAATAAAATAAACTGAATCAATATAAAAAACAAATGATAAAAATTAAATTAAAATTTGTCATAATCAAAATATAATCAGCCAAATCTTCATATGCAAAAAATATATTCCTAAATCATTAATTAATCATTTTCGTTTTAGCACTTTATTTTTATATGTAATTAGAGGCTTGTAATATTTAAAATTAATAAATGATATATAAATTATCTCTATTTCGAGAATTTTTATTTGATATAAGCGTAGATTAGATTTTAGATATAGGGTTGAAAGTTTAGAGGGATAATTTTTATGGCGATGATGTGCCGCGCAAGTGGGGGTTACTGAGCATGTTGAGTTGGATTAAAAAAAAAAAAAATCGAAACCCTATCCACTGTTGCAACCACCATAGCCTGCACAACTTCAGTTACAAACACCGCAAATCGAGGCAATCAACGGATTCTCCACACGCCAGAGATCAGGATCCGAGCTTCTTCAACGTCACAAGTCGCCTGTGATGTCACCAACGGCGCAAAACTGCACGTGAAGCATCGCAAAATTTCTAGCAATCCAAAATCACCACCAGATGACGTCTGAGATGATCTGGTCGGAATCCACATCTTGTGCCTTCAGTCGCCGATTGGAACGTCATAAATGGAGCACAAACCGAGCGCGTTTCCGCTCGCATGAAATGTTACTCATGGTTAATGACATTAAGATCCCTTAATAATTGGTCTTTAATATATTGTCAATTATTGAAAATTCCATTTTAGCCTTAAGAAAGGAGTGTTACACCAAATTTTCTCACCCTCTTTTCTGGTATTAAGTCTGAAAGGGTCCTTAGGCCGATTTCATCTCTATAAAAATAAAAAATAAAAACTATTGATTAATAAGAGAATTATTATTAAAATTATGACTTCTCAAATTAAACTGAAAGAATACAAAGGTTTCATCACTAACTTGAATGGGGATGATATATCACTTGAATTAATATAAAAATATATTATAAGAATAAAAAAAAAATGTCATAATCAAAGCATAATCAGTTAAATCTTTGCATATGAAAAATATATCCTAAATCATTACATAGTAATTTTTTTTTACTGCTTTATGTTCCTCTATAAAAAAAAAGCTCAATAACTCACTCAATGAAACACACAAATTATCTGTTTTTAATTCTTCTATACCTTTTATCTGTGTATGCTTTTCCGAGTAAGGTAAAATTTTAATTTTATGATGATTAATTAGGGTTCACACTCCACTAGTAATAATGTGGCTAAAATTTCATTCCTTGTTGTGGTAGTAAGAATTCCTCCTGAACAAAGATGATTTCTGGAACTATACTATAATACAATAAAGATAATAATAGAGAATTAGTGTTATCAAAGTTAATTAATTGCTTATCCCATGACTTAGTTATTGAATCCAACAATCTATACATAATCATGTCATTCTGCCTATGGACAAATGGTATAAAATCACTCTCTTAAGAGGGAATCAGTTTGATTTATGAAATGTGATAATATTTAAATAAATTATTTACTCAACTCTTCTGTGTGAAAATTGAAAAATAAAAATCTTTGTCTAATTCCTTATGTTTAGACCCTAATATACCTGAAAGGGTAAAAGGTATTTTTTTATGCAGAAAAATAGAATTCAAAACTGACAAATCAAAATACATTAAAATTTACTATATCTTAGATGAATCAAAAATAATAAATCTAACTAATTAGCCTAAACCTATTACAACTAAACCACAAAAACAAATCCAATCAATAATTAAAAAGATAATTAAAGAAAATTGAACACAAAAATTTTTTAATGAAGGGAGATCATATGAAAAGTCTTTTCACAAGATAAAAGTTTTATTGACTGATAATAGGAGCTATTAAAATATTTTATTAATAAAAAAAAACTAATAAATGATAATTTTGTATAAGAACTTTTATAACAAAATCTTGAGTACCCCATTTTGAGAAATATCATTATTTAGAACTTTAAAATCTCTTTTCTTACCAACCTAGCTTCCTTTGATTGTCAAGTTAAAGAAATCTTTGTAAATCCACTCGTTTAGAGAAGCGGAGTTCTTAACTATCCTATTTTTTTTTCACTTCTCGAACGCCCATCAAACGTTGGTTCAGCACTTAAATACTATTCACAGCATGCACTATTTATATGTTACTGTTTATAAAATGTTTGGTACTATTCACTTCCCTTGAGTAGACACCAAGCATAGCTCAAGCACCATGTTATAGAATGTGTAGGCTAGAGGCTTAAAATAAAGGCAAAAAGATAGTTTAAAATAGATCAAATGCATGCCTTAAAAATAAACCTATGCTCTTTAAACTCAGCCTAACTTCTAAAAGGTCCAAGTTTAAGAAAAATTTTGCAATTTACAGATTTTTTTATCCATTTGAATTTGAATTTGAATTTCCTTCCAAGCAACATGGATAATTCTAGAGCTTCAATCCTAGCCATTAAAAGTGCTTTTTGTAAAATAAATCATAACCATTCATTTCACCTAATCTCAACTATAAATGAGTCTCATTCTTATAGATTTAAGCATTCATCAATAAGCAAATACAAGTAGCCCTAAGAATTGCTATGAAGTGTAGTCTTGAAATTATTTTATTTAATTCAAGCTTTCTTTTTTAAGTTCTCTTGTAATTCTTTAAAATTTTTGCTTTATCAACTCTCATAAGTATCTTAGTGCGCTCATAATAGTTTTTTACATAACAATTAAGACTTGTTTAGTATAGTGCCATGAGGTTGAACAAGTTAAGTGTCACACGAGTTTTGCAAAAACCTAGCATCCTATGACAGGCTATTTATCCCATAACTATTTATCTACTGTTCCATTCAAAGTATTGTTCATTTGATACTATTTATCAATTACTATTTTCACATACTATTCATACTCATTGTTTATCAATTTAACATTTTTAACACAGAATGAGCTAATATATAATATAAACTTAACAAACTCCCTCTTTATTCATTCTGTGACAAAACTTAATTTTACAAAATTCTAACCCACAAAATTTAGATAATCAACAAAAACAAAATTTTGTTTCCAAATTAAGAAACCTAAAAATTAAACATTGTAAAATTCAAGATATCGTCAACAAAACTTGTTACTTGACAAATATAACTTCCAAAACCAAGTGAAATGCATGGGAAAAAAATATAAAAATATAATATGGAATAAAAATCAATATGCATGAATCACAATAACAAAACCAAAATAAAATATATTTCGAATAAAATTATTTATAATGCATTTAAAAATATGAAAACATATTCATCATGTATCTAACTCTTAAATCTCCCCCTAACTTGTTAATTCTTAAATCTCCCCCTAACTTTCTAACTCATGTAGAATATCTACCTCATTTTGCCACTAAACAACAAAAGAATCAAGAAATACCATGCAAGTTAATGGACTAGAGTAAGATCTTATACTATAATGCTTGCATCATGAATGTATAAGCTAAAAAAATGCAAATTAACCAACAAAGAAATAAACTAAATTAAAACAAAATAGAACTCTTAAAAAATAAGTTAATAGATTGGAATAAGATCTTTTCATACGTGAAGTACATGAAAACATAGTTTAAAACTCAAATCAAATAAACACCATAGTCTTAAGTAAAAGCTATATGCAAAGGCAATGTATTTACAACAATTTTCTTCTTTAACACGTACAAGAACAACTAATTTGCATGTGTAAAGTGATAATTAATAATAAACACATGGCTTAAGATCAAAGAAATTATAAGCAAAGCTAAGCTATATAGAACCATCAGTTGGAATAGGTGCAACATGAGGAAAAAAGTCAAAGGTTAATTCAATCATTGCAACACATTATTCTAACATATGATTGCCTACCCAAACACTATACATGCGATCAAGCTAAATAAATTCATATTGAAGTGTATAGTGATTTAGAAAATGAATTATAAGTGTAAAACAAACTCGAAGACATGCAAAATAAAGATATCAAATACACATAAAAAAATATATTAAAAGTATGCATAGTAAATACTCAAACTTAGTTGCTATAAAATATAAGTCGAAGACTAATTTTCACATTATTACACGGTAAACGTCTACATACTAGTCTTATTAACATAAACGAAAAATTATTTTTGTATAAAAATGCATAAAAACCAATTCATGCCAAATGAAAACATAAAGAAAAGCATAATAAAATTAACAAAAAAAAATAAACTTATACTAAGGCATATATATCAAATAGAGAAATAATCTCTCATATTCTTAGGAAGTTGTCCATAGTTAATAGAAACCTTAGTCAATAAAACAAAGTTATTACCAATTATCTTAACTTGTTGAATTAACTCTATCACTTGATAAACAAATTTATTTTGATCAAATTCAGACTTAGAAAAATAGAGATATTTTTTTTTTCTTCCATACCTTCTTTTCTTTTCTAAATTCAAAATAATTTAGCCTTATGTGACCACATTTGTCATATTTATGACAGATTGGCATAAACCTAGTTAAAGAGTTAATAATTTTCTTATCCACTAAGGAATGACTTATAGAATGAGAAACATTTGTAACTTTAGTTTCAGTCTTATCGACTTTAGGAACAATTAATTTAAGAGTAACAAACACAGTTTTAGAGATAAAAGAATTATTAAGGTTAGCCATAGTAAAACCTAACCTCTTTTGCTACTTACATTTTGGCATATATTAAGTATCTCATTTAGTTTCTTAGTGTCATTAGAGAATTTAATAAGTTGTGATCTAACATTTTTTAACCTACAAGCTAAGACCTTGGCTTCACTCTTTAAGACTTTATTTTGTTCTTTCAAATTAAAAACTAACTCAACTTGTTCCTCTAATTTGATTATAAGATCTTCTTTTTCAAATTCAACAAAATTGAGCTTTTTCATAACATTCTTGTTCTCTTTTTTAAGTTTTAAGGTTTCTCTATAAAATTTCTCAAATGCACCATGAATATCATCCTCATTAACTGAGTTAACTTCTTGTGAGTTAACACACTCATTTTTAATATAAGAAACAAAAGCCATAAAATTAGCTTTATTAAAAGACAATTCATCACATCTATCTTTACTAGAGTAATTGTCACTAAGAGATGGATTTATGGATTTTTTACTTTTCTTTAAGTTAAGACACTCAACCTTAATGTATCCAAACCCCTTACACTAGTGACATTGAGCTTTTCTATTATTTTTAGAATAATTATTATCTTTTTCAAAAGACCTTTTATTCTTATAAGAATTTGTCTTCTTAGATGTAAAAAAATTTCTAAATTTCTTGACAAATAACTCTAATTCCTTATCATTTGAAGATTCATCACTAGATTCAATTTTAACTTTTTTTCTTACGGACTTAAGAGCCATAAATTTAAAAAATTTCAATTTAGGAAAACTTAATTTATAGGTTTAGAGAAAACCTACTAATTCTTCTATTTTAATGGAATCTAGATCTATGCTTTCCACTATAGTGGTGATTTTAGGACGAAATCTTTTTGGTAAACTCCTAAAGATTTTTTTAACTACTCAACTTTCAAAAATCCTTTCGCCTAAATTAAAAATTGAGTTTACTATATCACTTAACTCAACATAAAACTTATTAAACGTTTCATCATCTTTCATCCTAATTTTCTATAACCTAGAGGTTAGCATTTAAAACTTAGAGTTCTTAATAGTTTTTGTAACCTCATGGGTAATCTAAAAAATATCCAAAGTATCTTTAGCAATCTCATGTATGGATATTCTTTTAAACTCTTTAGGATAAATAACTATAAAAATTGCATTCATAGCTTTACTATTTTAATTTGACTCTACTAACTCATGTTTAGTCCATTAATTAAAATCTTTAATGCTAGTGACTCCATCAATTATGACTATAGGGGACTTCAAGTTTTCACACATGACATTCATATTCACTCATCTATGGATTTAAGAGAAACTCTCATCCTAACTTTTCAATATAGGTAATTATTCCCATCAAAGTAAAGTAAAACAGATAAACTTTGAGGTTTATACTCCACTGAAGCACAATTTGAATGTTAAGGATCGATGTTAGGCTCTGATACCAATTAAAAAATAAAAATTAAACTTGTCTAATTCTTTATGTTTAGCCTTAGAATACCTAAAAGGGGTAAAAGTTATTTTATGCAAAAAAATAAAAATCAAAACTAATAAATTTAAACAAGTTAAGATTTGCTACGCTTTAGATAAATAAAAAATAATAAGTGTTAAACTAATTAGCTTAAACTTATCACAACCAAATTACAAGAACAAATCCAATCAATAATTAAAAATACAATTAAAGTAAATTGATCACAAAAATTTGTTAACGAAGAAAAATCTGATGATAAACCTCTTCATAAAATAAAAACCCTCCGAACTAATAACAGAAGTACCAAAATATTTTATTAATAAAAAAAAAACTTATAAATAGTAATTTCTTATAAAATCTCTTTTAACCCAATTTTAAATGATCTACTCTGAGCAATTCTATTATTTAAAACTCTGAAATCTCTTTCCTTAATAGAATTCTCGAATGACATATTGACAACGTTAGAACCTTTAGCCATCAACAGTAATTAGAGTTCTAAATGTTTCACAGTTAAATTTGTTAAAAGAAAAAGTTTCAAAATCTCTCAAGAGAAAATATTTAAGTAAATTTCACTCATAAGAATGCAATTTGTGTTTTCTCTCAAAAAAAAAAAAAAAGGGGGGTAATGCTTTCAATAAATTTAGAGAATGAAATTCAGGCCTAAAAAACTTAAAATTCTTAAAATAATGATCGCCCTATTATGATAAACTTTTTAAATAAACACACACACACACAAACACACACAAATATATTCTTTTTCTTTTAAATTATTATTTATGTATACTGTTCACCTACATTGTTCATCACTTGAGTTCTTGTCAAGCATTAGTTTAGTACTTAAATACTGTTTACAGCATGTATTGTTTATATATCATTGTTTATAACTATTCAAGTGTCACTGTTTATATACTATTTAATACTATTCATTCCTGCTTGAGCAGACACCATGCATATGTTGAGTGCCAACTCTCTGTCTCGTAACCGTTTATCTATTATTCTATCCAAACCTTCACATAATATTGTTCATCAAATACTATTCAAGTACACTGTTTATATTTACTGTTTATCAATTTTACCATTTTGACACAAAAAGGACAAATATAAAATATGAACTTAACAAAAATTAATCAAGAAAATTTACTTTACATAGAAGACCAAAATGTTGCGAATGTATTTTTTTCATTTCCTATTATCCAATCTTTATCTCATTTGAAAGACTTGGCACATGCAATATCAACTCGTTGCCGTCTTATTTTTTTGGTTTCCCTATTATTCGATCATTGATATATTTGCGCAAAAATTTAGATTTAGTTTAATATTGTGTGAAAATAGTTTAAAAGTTATGATTATTGTAAAATAAAAATGAGAGTTGTTGATTTTTTTCAATGCGTAACCAAGTTGTGGTGCAAAAAATTTGCCGCATGTGTTGTTTAGATAGTTTTGTTTTGTTTCCTTCACATACTATGAATGCCAAGATAGAGATAATCCTGGATTACTTGAATCATTCATGTGGTAGATGGAGAAAAATCAAAGACTTTATTTAGTATTTATTTCCACATTAATGGGATATAAAATAAGGAAAAATAAGCAAATTCTTTGCCCAATTTCTTATGTGTGAATATTAATCAACAAAATTAACTTTAATGGGGGTAGACATCGAACCTTTATCTCATTTGAAAGACTTGGCACGTGCAAGATCAACACGTTGCAATTGTATTTTTCTGGTTTTCCTATTATTCGATTATTGGTATATTTGCGAAAAAATTGAGATTTAATTTAATATCGCGCGAAAATGGTTTAAAAGTTATGATTATAGAAAAATAAAAATGAGAGTTGTTTATTTTTTTCAATGCGTAACCAAGTAGTGGCACAAATAATTTTCTTTATGTGTTCTTTTCAAGGTTTTGTTTCCTTCACATACTATGAATGCCAAGATAGAGATAGTCCTGGATTACTTGAATCATTCACGTGATAGAGGGAGAAAAAGCAAAGACTTTATTTAGTCTTTATCTTCACATTAATGGGATATAAAATAAGGAAAAATAAGCACATTCTTTGCCCAATTTCTTATGTGTGAAAATTAATCAACAAAATTTACTTTAATGGGGGTAGACATCCAATCTTTTTCTAATTTGAAAGACTTGGCACATGCAAGATCAACATGTTGCAATTGTATTGTTTTGGTTTTCCTATTATTCGATCATTGGTATATTTGCGAAAAAATTTAAATTTAATTTAATATGGTGCGAAAATGGTTTAAAAGTTATGATTATTATAAAATAAAAATGGGAGTTGTTTATTTTTTCCAATGCGTAACCAAGTAGTGGTGCAAATAATTTGTTCCATGTGTTATTTTCAAGGTTTTGTTTCCTTCACATACTACAAATGGCAAGATAGAGATAGTCTTGGATTACTTGAATCATTCACGTGATAGGTGAAGAAAAATCAAAGATGTTATTTAGTCTTTATCTTCACATTAATGTGATATAAAATAAGAAAAAATAAGCAAATTCTTTGCCCAATTTCTTATGTGTGAAAATTAATCAACAAAATTTACTTTAATGGGGGTAGACATCCAATCTTTATCTGATTTGAAAGACTTGGCACATCCAAGATCGATAAGTTGTGGTTGTATATTTTTGATTTTCCTATTATTCGATTATTGATATATTTGCAAAAAAATTTAGATTTAGTTTAATATTGTGCTAAAATAGTTTAAAAGTTATGATCATTGTAAAATAAAAATGAGAGTTGTTGATCTTTTTCAGTACATAACCAAGTAGTGGAGCAAAGAATTTGGTCCATGTGTTATTTACAAGGTTTTGTTTCCTTCACATACTATAAATGGCAAGATGGAGATAGTCTTGGATTACTTGAATCATTCACGTGATAGATGGAGAAAAATCATAGACTTCATTTAGTGTTTATCTTCACATTAATGGGATATAAAATAAGGAAAAATAAGCAAATTCTTTGCCCAATTTCTTATGTGTGAAAATTAATCAACAAAATTAACTTTAATGGGGGTAGACATCGAACCTTTATCTCATTTGAAAGACTTGGCACATGCAAGATCAACATGTTGCAATTGTATTTTTTGGTTTTCCTATTATTCGATCATTGGTATATTTGCGAAAAGATTTAGATTTAGTTTAATATTGCGCGAAATTGGTTTAAAAGTTAGTGGTGCAAATAATTTGCTCCATGTGTTATTTTCAAGGTTTTGTTTCCTTCACATACTATAAATGGCAAGATAGAGATAGTCTTGGATTACTTGAATCATTCAAGTGATAGGTGAAGAAAAATCAAAGACTTTATTTAGTCTTAATCTTCACATTAGTGTGACATGACAGAAGGAAAAATGAGCAAATTATCTGCTCAATTTCTTCTGTGTTAAAATAAATTAACAAAATTTACTTTAGTAGGAGTAGCCGTCCAATCTTTATCTTATTTGAAAGACTCGGCACAAAAAAGTTGAACACATTGCGATTGTATTTTTCTTGCTTTCCTATTATTCGCTCATTGATATATATGCAAAAAAAATTTAGATTTTGTTTAATATTGTGCTAAAATGGTAAACAAGCTATGATTATAGTAAAATAAAAATAGGAGTTGTTGATTTTTTTTCAATGCGTAACCAAGTAATGGTGCAAATAATTTGCTCCATGTGTAATTTTCAAGGTTTTGTTTCCTTCACATACTATGAATGTCAAGATAGAGATAGTCTAGGATTACTTGAATCATTCACGTGATAGATGGAGAAAAATCAAAGACTTTATTTAGTCTTTATTTTCATATTAATGGGATATAAAATAAGGAAAAATAAGCAAATTCTTTGCCCAATTTCTTATGTGTGAAAATTAATCAACAAAATTTACTTTAATAGGGGTAGACATCCAATCTTTATCTCATTTGAAAGACTTGGCACATGCAATATCAACCCGTTGCCGTTGTACTTTTTTGGTTTCCCCATTATTCGATCATTGATATATTTTTGAAAAAATTTAGATTTAGTTTAATATTGTGCGAAAATGGTTTAGAAGCTATTATTATTGTAAAATAAAAATGAGAGTTGTTGATTTTTTTCAATGCGTAACCAAGTAGTGGAGCAAAGAATTTGCTGCATGTGTTGTCTACAGGGTATTGTTTCCTTCACATACTATGAATGCCAAGATAGAGTGTAACATCTTGAAATTTTTATACTCTTAAAACTTTGTCATGAAGTTATAATACAGTATTTTTGAGAATTTTCATAAGAGAGAGAGTTGACCGGTATTCGGGACAGCATACTGTATGAGCAGAAAATACAGTATTTTATTATCGATATCAAAAATTTGACGACGGAAGCGAAAAACTGTAATTTTCGTCGTGCATGCCCGACTATATAAGCGGGAAGGGGTCGAAAAACTCGGAAAAACAAAATTCACTTTTTTCCTCAATTTTCTCTCTCTTCTCTCTCTCCTCCCCACGGTTCTCTCTCCTATGAACAGTGACTTTCGTCACCGGACCTCGGATCACCTCACCACCGGCGAGTGAAGGACCGCCGGACCGTCACGAGTGCAATGCCGCCAACCCCGCCCGATCGCCGCTGCCACGCGCCCTCACGCGCCGCCCGATGCTCCGCCGATATAAACTTTGACCGGCGATTCATGGTGGACGACGGCGAGTTGACCGACACCTCCGGCGCGTCTGGCACCGTCTCGCCCCCCTCTTCACGGTGGTGTGCCCCATTCCGGCATTTGGTCACCGGATTCCGGCGTGGGAAGGCTGATCGGGAAGGGGTGTTTCCAATAAGATTTTTGACGACCGATGTAGCTCCGGTGGAATCTGAACCACCAATATGCTCTCTGACACTCGTACTCCAACGTGGTATGTTTAGATCTCAATTTGGAATGAGTTTCGATGATGATTTTAGGGTCCAAAGTAGGTTCCTTAACATCTAAAATTTTAGGATGATTGATGATTTTGAAGGCTTTATTTTGTGTTTTATGGCATATGGACACCATGAACAACATCCCAACATCGTAAAGATCGCGATGGTGTGTTCCGTTCGTGAAACGGAAACTGAAAGTTCGTGGGTTGAATAGTATCTGTGAATAGTACCTCA
Organism: Khaya senegalensis; assembly: GCA_032402905.1. Taxonomy (NCBI): domain Eukaryota; kingdom Viridiplantae; phylum Streptophyta; class Magnoliopsida; order Sapindales; family Meliaceae; genus Khaya; species Khaya senegalensis. Next base: position 4,571,734 of record CP135547.1, on the reverse strand, counting down.
TGAACAGTAACTTGCACGTTTTTCAACGAAAAATCCGTAGCATACAGAGGAGTATTTCGAACGTGTATACCCTCTCCGGGATAGTTTTTCATCATTCGTATAGGCATTGGGTGCCTGAAGGTAAGATAATATAATATTTAAATTGTGAAAAAATTGGTTTTAATATTTATAATGTTTATAATTGCATGAATATACATTATAATAATGAGTTAAATTGTAGAAAAGTCCCATTGACGGGGAATGGGCATGATTGTGCAATTAGAAGTGTTAATATCCGTGTGTTAGATATATATATATATATAGTTATAAGCGTAATACCATTACCGTCGACCTGCAGTGCTAGATTAGGTATTCTAAAATACCTATACAGCATTGCACGTCCCATGTTTGTATTTACATATATTTATATGGTAGAAACGCTTGTATATACACACGTAATTATGCCCTTATGATAGAATGATTGAGTAGATGCTGCATTCGATGTTTTGCAATGATATTCGAATTAACATGTGTACATACGTTAGTATATTATATTTACTGTGCCGTAGTAAGGTAATGAGTATATTTTTACTTGTGATGACATGTTGGGATTGCGTGTAATAATGCAATATATGATAACCGATTAAAATATGTTTCTGCGAATTTGTATTAATAGTGGTATAGTGTATCCATGTGTTCGAATTGTGATATATTTCTATGTTTTTATCTTGATTGTCTTATGGGATATTTATATGCCAGAGTGGAATATGTTTTTATAACTAAGTACTACTAGCCTTACGACAAATCCATACGTATGAAGTCCTTTTAGAATATAAGGACTAATAAATGTGTTGCATAGGTAAATATATTACCTATCATGAAATTATTAAAATGCTGCTTGATTAATGTAGGCAAAATAGTCATGTTGTTATGATTGAGTCGACTATGAATAAATCTGTGTGGATAACTGGTATAATTGGGATAATTAGGGATCGGTAGTTTTTCCGTTACCCTAGTAAAGCCGCTTAGGACGGAGCAGCATCATTATAATAAGACTATGGTGCCCTTCGAGGTATGTTGAACCCACAGCAGCTCCGGATTGATAATAAGACTGTGGTGCCCTTTGAGGCATGTTGAACCCACAGCAGCTCCATATTGATAGTAAGACTGTGGTGCCTTTCGAGGTATGTTAAACCCACAGCAATTGAGAAATGATAATAAGAATCATAGTGCCCACAGGGTATGTTGAACCCATGGTTGGAAGCGGCTGTTTTTCATAGCGTCCTTGGGTACGTGCAACCCATGGTAGAACTAATTATCCTGTTGGTCTGAGGAATCCGGTGTGGGCGAATGACCATTGTATACGTATGTTGAAGTGTACGGTGGATATCATGACCACGATTCATAATTTAGTTAATTATGACAAATCTATAAGGAAATGAATTCGTGTACCTATTAGATTCAAACTGCATGATAGAATACTTCTATCTGCTAAGAGTTGCTTGTGTTAGTGTGAACTGTAATGAGGCAGTAACACATTGTGTTTTATTTGGTATGGGGACTGTCCTGGTTTTCTTGTGCAGGTAGGGCAGCTTATATGTATAGGCAAACTCTTGCCGAATTTCTATAGGAAATACTATTCATACAGCTATTCATGACCTCCCTTGGTATCCTGGTTTTCATATGTAGCGGAAGGTCTAGGATTACGTTTAATTGCAGTCACAATCAGGTTTTTGTTATGATTGTAAATGGCGAAAATGGTTGAAGTCTGATTACACCTTGGCAAGTGTCAATTCTTTGAGAGGGAACCTAAGCTTGTAAAAACAGAGAGCTAGCATCAGCTTGAACAAGGGGAATTAGTATTTAAATAAGATAATGAGTAAGGCAATAAATAGGCTACCTCACTTCTAGTATGTAGAATCCTGTTTAGTTCACCGATATGTTGGTGAAATGAAAAGAATATGTGTGAATTCATAATAAGATTAAAGATCATGTGAGAAACTTGAGAATATTGTGGAAAATGCGCATTGGTTGTATTACAGGTTATTCGACATATTAGTTTACACATTTATTCCTATAGTTGAGAATACAATAAGAATATGATGGTGCAGGAACTATGTTATGAGTTTACATTGTTATTGTCGGTATACTTAGTGAACGACTAAGATTAGATTGATATGTGTCCTTAGAATAGTATAGTCAATGTTTAATGTAAGTGAAATAATCCCTAGTATGGGATAAAGAAGGAAAGACGTGTATTTGTAATTATGGTACAATTGTTCGGTGGTTTTGATTCAGTGAAAATAAAGAGATACTATAAATATATGATAATATAGACTGGTAATGAACCAGTATTGAGATAATTGTGATATATGGATCGGATATGCATGTTCCATCTCCCTCAGCTGGGCTTGTAAGCCAGTTTCTAATGGAGGTGTGACGTTAAGACTGTGGTACCCTGAAGGGTAGGTGGAATCCACAGCTATCCTCCAAATGGCCCAGTGGCTTAGAGTAACGACCATGATCCATAATGTTTATAAGTATAATCGATCACTTGTAAACGCAATAAAATTTTTATCACCAACCTTCCGGGAGTGGAAATGGCATGCAGAAACAGTATTATTATTTTACAAATACCCTCGGTTGTATCTATATTTAGAAGTTTGAAATATCTGTATCCTATGTGGGTATTGATTGTGTGCCTAGGATATTTTGGCTATGTCGGGCCGAGTGTGTGATTGATACTGTATGGTTATACCGGCTTCTAAGCAGTTCCTCTGTATAGGGCCACGGCATTAGTCGTTATTTATACGAATAAGTATGTAATGATTTTATATGATCATGTAGGTGTTCGTTGATAAGAATAGAATTAGAATTTAAACGGACACAGGTGATAGCGTGATTCATTTAGATAATATATTGATTGAGATTACATTATCTGTATATGGTATATCATGAGGAGTTTTACTCTAATTGAGATATTTATACAGAATTCATAGATGATATAGTGCTTAGAATTCAAGAGGAGATGATACGATATCTTGTGTACATTATTGAGCATATGCTTGTTGGAACATGTACATTGATATGTGGACATGCATTTACTTGTGTGTGTGGAATTGTGTGAAATGGCCAAAATAAGTAGGGATTCCAGTAATATGCTCCTTCCTTTATTTAAGTTTGTATTATCTTACTGAGTCATGTGGTGTGCTCACCCCTTTGTGGGATTATTATTTTCAGGTGAATACGGCATAGCGGTAACGGTTTCGGAAAGTGCAGTTGAGGTAAAGATTTTCGAACAAGGCATAGTATATCTAAGGTTTAGGCCATTGTTATGTAATTTTATTTCTGTGTACTCTGAAGTATTAATTTCATTAAAATGCATAACAATTTTTTAGAAAAAAAAATAATACTATTTTAGCTGTTACTATTTATGTGGTTACTTTTTATAAACTCTTTTGAATAAATAAAAAAAAAACTTCGCTTCACTATGAGAAAGCGTTGATTTTTGTCTTTTCGATAATTTCAATGTACTATATGCCACATGAATAGAAATGAAAGGAAGGGGGTGTTACATAGAGATAGTATTGGATTACTTGAATTTATTCACGTGATAGATGTTGAAAAATCAAAGACTTATTTAGTTTTTCTCTTCACATTAATGTGATATAAAATCAGGAAAAATAAGCAAATTCTTTGCCCAATTTCTTATGTGTGAAAATT
>CP135547.1:4538231-4567532 GCA_032402905.1 Khaya senegalensis | reverse complement strand
TTTTATTGTGTTTTTGTTGCAACATACTAGGTAGCTACTGTACATCCATATATTTATATATATATGTAACATAAACTTTCATTTTTTTATATTGAGAAATTTATTTTCAAAATCTAAAAATAAAATATCTTTTTAAATAGAAAGAAATTTCTCCTAAATATTATATTTAATTTTAAATAATTTTACTTTCCTTAGAATTGTAAAATTGTCAAATTATATTTTTATTTATACATGAGGTTCATATATTACCTAAAATAACTATAAGCTTGAAACCCTTACATGTGAAGAATAAGAATCGGATGTACAGTAGCTACCTAGTATGTTGCAACAAAAACACAATAAAAATTATGTTTTCAGAACAATGCTGGTTCTGAAAAGCTTAACAATCTCCCCTTTATTTTTTTTTTTTTGGACAAAATATCTCCACATGTTTTTCAATCTAAAAATATACAACTCAAAGACAAACACAAAACCAAGTGTTGCAAACTAACATCTTGCACATATGTTATCATCAACAATTATTGAAATAAGTAATGAGCACAAAAAAATTGGTAAAAATCTATTATCATGAATAAGTATGTGGTTTAAAACTACTACTCCCCCTAAATATAAACTACCCCCCAATATGCATTACTCCCCCTCAAGAGAATACTCCTTACCTTGGCTGAAACTTATAACTCTCTTTTTTCCCAAGTCTTGGAATAGTTTTAAATTTTGATTTCATGTTATTCATCAAGGCTTTCAAAAGTTTAAAGCAATTTGATAGAATGTGACTTTTCATATTACAAAAATGACAAGTAGGAATAAAGTTATTAGTCTTACTTTAACGACACAAGATTTATTTTCTAAGCCCTTACATTTATTCAAGTTAGAACTCAAATCCGCTAGTGATGCCTTCACAAACACAATTATGGAGGTTTTGTGTATATATAATATATGTTTATACGTACATCTATATATATATATATATATATATTTGTATGTATATGTTTATACATATATGTATAAACATACATGTATGTATAAGTATGCATATATATAATGTATGTATATACATGTGTGTGTGTGTGTGTGTACATATATACTATTAGGAAATTAGTTAGTTGACTTATTCCATAACTAAAACAACTGGTGTTTAGTTGTGCTGTGTGTGATATGAAGAAAATATAATTTAAGGATGCAAAAATGATGAGACAAAGCCTTGGTGCCGTTTCCTAGCCCATTTTGTGCTTGAGCCAACAATTTAAAGAAATTTAAAAGTTGTGCCAACTTCAAGCCCAAGTTGTGCTCAAGCCAACATAGTCCAAAAACTTGGAGTCAACTTCACACGCAAGTCATGCTTGAACCAACATAGGTAAGAAAATTAGTGCCAAGTTCACACCTAAACCACACCTGAGCTAGCAGCCACTTAAAGCTCGTGCCAAACGCATGCCAAAGCTATTTTCTAGCACACGTTAGGCATAAAAATATGCTTTTGATCTTTTAGAAATTTTTAAAATGATAATTTTTGGACTTGTGAGAGCATTTTAACCAGAAAAAATTTACTCTGAATATCTTGAAAGCCTTATTACTTATTTCTCTTGAATAAAAATAAAGAGTCCATCTTAGTGATTAAGATTTACCTTAATATTTTATTTTAAAAAATTTTCTTACTCATCTCTCTATAAAATTCAATGATAAAACCTTTAAAATTCTAAATGGTGTTGACAGCTAATATTCCAATCAAGTGCATTGCTCGTTTGTGAATTCATAGGCAAGGAAGAGTCAGAATTTTAAACAACAAAATTGCTAAAATGTTTCACCTTGAGTCGAGTCAATAATTTTTAATAATTACTGGTTATAAATTTTTCTCATACATAAAAAGAATAAATAAAACGATAAATTTATTAAAGTACTTCACTATAAAAATTTATTATCATGTTTTTTGTTATTTAAAAAATCTCATCATAATGTTAAATAATTATAAATGTTAATCTCCTAAACTTTCTTTCAAGCTTTTAGCATTGGACCAGCATGTTCTTCGCTTTTTCATTTGTGAAATCTGACAATTTCATAATGCAACTAAAAGTAAAGTTTCATGCAATAACTTCCTCTCCCCCTTTTATTTTTATTTATCATTTTCTGTTGTACTTTTTGAATCACAAAATATTGAAGTCAACTTGATAATCAAATGGAATAAGAATATCATAAGGCCAAATCAGAATTAACTGTAAAGATTATTTATTTGCAATAAAGGAGAAAACAAACGAATTTTAACTCCCAAACATATTACTAATCCCATCATAAGAAAGGGTTGGATAGAAAAAAAGACTACATTATTATGGCTGGACACTTTAACATAACTCATAATTGGTGGCTTGTACGTAACATAGAATCAATTTTAATAGTCAAATGATTTTACACCTCAATGCTAGAAAGCTCATTGTTGATGCAATCAAAAGCAAAAATTAAATGCAACCAAAAAAGACCATCTAATGTTTAACATGTACCCAAACATAGATATCTATCTTGATGACCATATTGCCACTCCTAAATAGTTGTCCTGCATTGATATTTTATATTGTGGCAAGTAATGTAATAGTATAATGAATTGTAAGAAATAAGATGAATATGAATTGTGCATGAGCTTGTCTTTCAAAGCAAACATAATAGCACTTTCATGCTCTGCAACATTTCCTACGATTAAAAGCAAGATAGCACTACTAAATGAAATCGATATCCCCCATGAAAGTAACACTCCCTGTAAAACAAACACATAATCAAGGAACACTTATGATGGATATTCTCCAAAAACAGCATTGCAATTGCATTTAACAACTAATAATAAAGAGAAAGAACGACAAAATGTCTAGTGCAAGAAAAGATCTAATCTGACAAATATAATTTTTAGTATGTGATAATCCACCCCAATGATTCCAATATTGCTTTAGGGGTTGTTTTAGTTTTATGTATACTAAAGTGACAAAGATCTAGTTAGTTCTTTTGTATTATATATACTTCAATAGTTTGCCTGAATATACATCAAATAAGCAATAACAAACTTAAATGTCTTTGTGAGTTTGTACACTTATCAACTTGATTTTATTACAGTAAATGCATTATGTATATTTGATTCACATTAATATTAAGTAATTGTTACCTATCAATTCATGACAAAGATAATAATTTACATGCTGCTTTCACTCAAGATATGTCTTTGTGAGTTTGTATAGAAGACATCATAAATCTATTCTCAAAAAAGACTAAATAACTTCATTGAAGTTAATTAAAACATCCAAACTCTTCAAATCAAACTTGAAAAACACTTTCAACATCACAAATCAAGAATAACCAACTTGATTTAAATTATAAAGCTCATAAAAGCACAATCAACAACAAAGGAAACTGATAAAATAACGTACACTTATTGAAAGAGAAGAAAGAAAAAAGGCATTAAATATATATTATCCATCTACAACCCAAAATCCATTAAAGTAAGCAAAAGATCAAATATGAATTAAATTTGCTCCTAATTTACAAAACCCATAATCAATGTATACACTAATGGTAAATTTAATGCTGGGACAACAAAAATAATAATAAATCAAATCAAGAGCTACAGCTATAAGACATAAACAAAGATTATAATTTTGAACTATAAAGACGCCAAAAATACGAACCTTGTACAATGAAAGAGATAACATTCTCCTTATTGGCTTTGGCTTTGGCTTTAATCATTCTTATAGCAAAGTGCAGTATCGTCACACTTATCATACTAGCATTTTGCCCAATTACCGATACCATGCTCCAGTAATTTCTACACATTGCTTACAATACCAATTGATGGTTCAACACCATATCGTCTATGCTGATGAAAGAACCCACACATCATACCTAAGCAATATATGGGCATACTTTGCCCAAGCTAATGAACAACTCCCCTAAGTTTTGTTTTTGACAAACGCCCTTGTTTGCCAAACAACTCCTCATGCTTTTGTTCAATAATAAATGGAAATAACTAACAATTTTAATGGAGATTTATAGCATCATTCTAATCTTCAAGGAAATAATAATCTCCAAATTCTTTTCTCTTTTTTTGCAAAATAAATGACAAAATTGAACAACCTTGTGACAAAATCTGAAATCAAACGCCAAGACTCAACAAAATTGATAAAATGGAAACCCAAAATCGAAATTTGAAATCAATGGTTTCAAATCTAATCCAAACATAACCCAAAAAAATTAAAAAAAATTAAAAAAGAGAGAGAAAGGGAGAGAGAGAGAGTTTTAGAAAGAGTTTTGGAGTTACAGCCAACTATATCTAAAATTGCCCAATGTGGTGGCAAAAAAGGGTACTAAAAATTTTGAAAATTTTTCCTTTTTTTGGTACAATTTTTTATTTGCCACTAAACTAATGACTATATTTTAGTTTTTCTAAAATACTATGCTATTAAATAGCACTTGTAAATGTTACAATAGAAACATTGCTAAAAATAATATAAATTTGTAATTTTTTTTAATGCTTCATTATTGAAAATTAATCATAGCACTTATAATATGCTACAAATTAGTGGTAAAATGAAATAGAGAATAAATAATACTATTAAATAGTTAATTGTAGCTTTTTTTAACAAAGTGTTATTATAGAAAGACATTTGGTAACATTAAAACAAATACTAATGTAAAATGACACTGAAAGTGATATTTGTTACAGTAACACTCATATATTACAAATTTCTTTATGTGTCAATACTATTTTTGTCGTATTATTATTGTTAAGGTAACATAACTTATAGATGACATATTGTTTCTTAAACAATGTTGGATATATAAGGCTATTAATTATGTTGTTGGCATACACAAATCATGAAGCTGAATATTTCACTAGACTTTTTTGAAGTCTAACATTAGAATGTTGAACTTCAAGAAGAAAGTTTTGAAAAATAAGAATGCATATGTCTAGTAACTTGATAATTGATACAAATTTGATACTTTTTTGTAATAAAATCATGTGATTATTAATGTTTTTGTATAGGTCAAAGTCATAATGAGATTGGAGCCCGAGATTGAAGAGTTGGGTGAAACATATTTCAAGCAACTGATAGCATTCTTCTTACTAATGTTAGGTCTATACTGCTGAGAACCTATTTTCGGACAATTAAGATACTAAATTTAAACGCAATATGATATTTGTAGGTAATAATAACAACACGCATACAATATTAAGTGAAACTTTTTTGTATATTAAATTAAACACATGTAATGATTTTTATTTTGTAGTCATTGGGTGTTACATCGAACTCGTTAGACACAAATGACGAAGATGATATGCTAGTTCAGCATTTGTTAGAACAGTCATTTGGTGTCTAAGATTGATATGACCACCATACTTTAGAAAATCTTATGCAAGGTGCACATGTTAACTTTGATGTAGTTCACGAGATTAGGACATTACAAGAGCACACTCAAAGCACACTGTAAGGAATTTTATATGCACCAAGATGAGTTCGATGAGTTTTATAATGCAATCCATTTCAAATTAGATCAACTAGTGCAAATGATACAAGCCTAACATTTTCACTTGTCATCATCCAACAATGTTAGTCACAAGGCTCCAATTGACAATATTCTCACACTTTGGGTAACAAAATTTTATTGTATGTCATTATTGTTAGAGTTGTACTCTACAAGTCAATCACATGATATTGTGATTGACATATTTTTTTGTAAATCTTTTTTATTATTAATAAAATATTTTATTTATGACATATACTTTTATTATTTATATATATATTTATATGTATAATGATAGTAGCATTTTTGTAATATATATATATATATATATATATAATTATGATAAATTCATACTTATGATATATATATTAGTAACATCATTTTTAAATGTGACCAGCCATAAAACTTTAGAGTGAAACTTTTATAGTATTGGATAGATTAAAACACGTTATACATACTTGCTTAAGAGGTAACCGTTCTTACAAACCACTTATGTGCGAACACTAAAACAACTATGGAGGTGCTTATTAGAAAATGAGTTCACTAAACTAACTCAAAGTAGAAATATTCAAATGATAATTGTATTTAATTGTCTTGGACATTTTTTATATTGTAATATAAGTGACCCTTAAACTAGAAACATCATAATTATCTTATGGGTAAAATACTATACTTTGATACTATTCAAGATGGTTCTGAATAAAGCTCATTACAGGGTTGTTATTGGGTATGGTACGATACTCATAAAGATAAGTGAATGTTTAATAAGGAATTTATCACTTTTAATATTATTATAACAATATACTCTATGTAAATGATATAAATATAATTCAAGAAATTTTTGGCTAAGGTGAAGTGTATAATTGAGAAGTAGTTTTCAATAACGATACATTTTATGAATTATAATACATAGCATTAGATAAATCCATTCTTACTATGTTATTTAAAATCCATATTCATAAAGCATTTCATAAAACCAAATTGCATAATGCAATCAAATAATTAAATTTATTTTATAAAAAATAATTAAAAATAAATTTATATTTATAAAATATTAAAATTCACATTATTAAAAAATATTTAAAAACACATCTATTTACTCACTATGCATGAGAGGGTAATCACTTTCAAAATCTAATCCTCTTGTTAAATCGAATCCCCCCTACTATTTTAAAGTCCAAAATAAAATTTTTTCACATATAAAATATTAGTATACTATTTTCTATACACCTCAAATGTTCTTACCAAACATTATAAAAATCCGACTAATTATGTAATATTTCACTATTTGGAATCTTTTCAAACCCCACACCAGATGTCAACATAAAATAATCCTTTCATACCATTATAACCATATATAGTCTTTAACTTCTAAAATCCGTAAACTAAATTAAATTATGACTTTTCCTATACTTAAAACCTTCATTTATCTTTTTTTTTTTAACAAGGCCAAATAATACCAATTCTTATAAGTAAAAATCACATCACACTAACTACCATATCAACCTTCCAAATATAATTTCCCATGCCCAAAATATAAACCAAAATAACACTTAAAATTCAACTCTAACACTTCTTAAAAATTCTACCAATTTTGGCACTTTAACATTTCCTCCACCAACATCACACCAAAAATTTAATCTTTGTTATCATATATTAACAATACACACACACACACACTTAACATAAATCAAGCACTAATATATGCTAACCTAAACCCTAATATCATTATATAAAAATTCAAACTCAAACACACACATATACATAAATTTCGGTCACTTAGGATTTCTTTAAAATCTAAATCTATATCATGCTTTCTATATGCTTCTAACATGATTTCAAACTTAAAATAAATTACAAGGGACTCACCACAAGCTTCTAAACTTAAGATCTCACTTCTTGAATTTTTTTTAAATTTTTCACCCACTGAAACTAATTAAAATCAATTATTTTTTCTAAATATTTATGACTTGGTTCTTGGTTGTTTATACTTATAGAATTTTTTTACAATTTTTCTAAGGTGTTTTGGTGGTTCATCAATGACAGAAGATGAGAGAAATAGTGGAGAAAGATGAAAGAAAATTGTAGAAGTTTGTAGAAGTTAAAATTTGAATAAATAAAATAAATAAATAAATGCCTTAAATACACATTTTTTACTACCAATCATAATATTTCAACCTATATGTCGATATATAACTTGGTTACTAACATAATAAATTGTGAAATTACTAAATGACCTTTAATTTAATGTAAAAAAATACAAAAGTAACTTTGTTATGCAAATACACTTCCAATTCTATGCTTCATCGTTACTACATCCTCCAAAATATAAAAATATCTTTATAAAATCACCTTATAACATTTTCTAAGATTTTAACACTTAATGCACTATAAAACATAGCTAAAATTGTGAAATTAATAATAATCACATAAAAAAAATATGTCACATCCTATACCTCGATTTAATACCAACCAAGCATGAATGAATTCGGTTAAATTTTCTTACATGCATGATATGCCATAAACGTGTCATGAATGAAAATATAATGAATCTAAGTAGTTCTGAGATTTTTTTTTTTGTTTTTTGCATAATTTCTATAAAAACAAAATTAATTATCAACATATATATTATTAGAGATATAATTTTTTTAGTTTATCATACTTTTTAAACAACTTAAATTTGTCACTATTATAAAATAGTGATAGATAAATATTTGTGGCGTATGTTAAACTCACAATAATTTTTAGTGAAAGTGACAAATGCAATAAATATATAGTGACATAATTTTTGTCAAAAAATATTTTAAATATAAATATATTATTCATAGAGCCAATTTTTTTTATCATAATAGATTTTTTTTTTCAGTCGCATGGTAAGATAGTAAAATTATAATGAACATATGTTAGATGAAAAACATGATAAATAAAAATTTTTAAAAAATAATAAAAAAAATATCTCAGGCTTAAAAGTAAGTAGCCAACACCACTAACATCTATTATTTTGAGTTGCTAGCAAGTATTCGGTGTAGTACACCTTACATATAGATGATGCAAGCACAATCCACTACCCTTGGAAGTAGAACATATGCCTAACACACACAATATAGGCAAACTCGTCGTGCTACTTTAGTACATGAGCCAAGTTCGGGAAGGGAATAACATTTAATAAACTAGTCAAAATGCCTAACACGCACAGTATAGACAACTCGTCATGCTATTTTAGTGCATGAGCCCAGTTCGCGTTGGCAATAACATTTAATAAACTAGTCTATTAGTTTGACGATAGACACTTAGCCCTTAACACTTGACCATATAAGAATGTCAAAGAGGCCTAATTTGACTGGCATCTAAAGATCTGTCATGAGTTTGGACCAAATCAGGCTTGTGGACTTTATTATTTAAAAAAATAAAATATATATATTTATATATAAATAGTAACATTTCGCTGATTGATTCAACACAGTTCATTAAAAATCAAATTTATAAATTTTGTCAAATTTATTTATTTTTAAACGAATTCAGTTCGACCTAACCCATTAGACACTTCTATGATCATATTTGTATCATGCATGGCGCATTGGTACCCATAATCAAGTCTAGCATGACACGGACAAGCTACAATGGTGCACGAGTCGAGCCAGACTGGATCAAAACCAATCGACACCAGTAGCCATGATACTAGAGCATGCGAGATTTTATTTTATTTTGATAATCAAGCCAACCCTGTTAAAATCTTTTTATTCGGATTGACACCCCTAGATGTATATGAATTAAGATAAATTAAATTTCGTCCATACTTAAACAAAGAAGAGTTATATGTGAGGTAAGATAAAATTTCTCTCTACTTGTCATTTAGGCAAATCTCAAGGGCATCACCAATTGAATATTGTTGAATTAGGGAAAATTTCGTTCTTCACTACGTATGGAGTGATTTCCAAATTCAAAAACAAATTTACAATAGTGAATTAGAGAAAATTCAGAATCCTTTTTTCTTGACTATTTACGGAGTGATGTAATTTTCTAATGAGTGATATAATATTGGATATTTCACTGATATAATTGACATATCTGTCTGGTCAAATGCTTGTATGCCAAGATATGTTGGGAAGATAGATGCCAAATTAGAGACGAAAGACATCGGCTGGTTCCCCTTGCCCATATATTCTTTTATTAAAGAATATCCTTTTGAAATTTCTCATAAACCAGTGGAGGGGTTAATTTATAAATTGTACAAATATAATACATGTGTGAATGTGTTGACGAAGTTTTCACACGCGGGTCAATAGTCCGTGTAGGGTACAGTGGTTGGAGTTGGCCGAAGAAAGCTTTGAAAATTATCAAGAAAATGATTTTGACTCTTTTTCTTTGACTTCTGTATGCCGTGCGAAGCTTCTCTCTGACAAATCATTTCCCTTCTTCATCTTCGGTCCTTTACAGGTATTTTATACTATTTTATCTTTCTCTTTGGAACACCATGTATGGGATATTAGGATGCAACTGGCAACTGATCATTATTCTTTTATTGCCATTTGTTGGTTTTTGGTTTTTTTTTTTTTTTTGGCGTTTGCAAATTATTCTAACATGTTAGAAACAGATTTTGTTACCGGAAGGTAGTCGGTTGAGTGCTAGCTGCTTGGCAATTGCAGATTATTCCATCTGATTGAACTACTGAGAACAAGCGAGGTACTGTTCAACACCACTGTGCATAGTAATAACGTTATAATTCCTTTTTCTTCAATCCCACTTCTGCATTTCAACAATAAGGAATGCCAGTATATCAAACGAGCAGAATTTCTTTACTATTTGATGCATTACCGTTCATTTTCTAACTTTAGTTTTCAGCTACGATTTTGCTAAGTTTCCATCATTCTGTAGAAAGGTATTAGCAGATGTCGTATTTAACTAATATTCAACCTTGAAACTGGAATAGTTGAAAAATTAAATTCCTTTTTCTGTACAAGTTATAAATACTTTGAAGTGGATTGTTGTGACGAGCAATGGGGGAGTGGGCGGTACTTTTGGTAGATTTGATGAACATTGAAACTCATAAATGATGGAGTTTGTGGTGACGGTGCTGGTGAAACTATAGGGATTTGATAAATATGAGGCAATTAGGGTAGTTATGGATTATTGAACATGGCTGTTTTACCCTTAATTTGTTTCTAGAGATGACAATCTTGATAATGTCATGTGGTTTTAAATTTTTTGAGGCTGAAGGTGATTATAATGGGGCATTTCATATGTTGACAACGTAGCTTTTGAAATAGTGTGAAAAACAAAATAATTGGTGGGGAAAGACAATCATCAAGTTGTATATTAGATGATTTTGTCAGCAGTATTCTTATCATGGATCAGAGTTGTAGGCAGAGGTGATGGGCATGGTGATAGTGGCACCAGCAGTAGCAGCAACTTAATCAGTGACCAGTCACCTGCTCTTCTGACCTGAGTACTGTCCATAATTCACAAACAATGCACTGTGAACGCATAATTTTGCTGGTGCTGATCATTTGCAGCAGTGCCTGATGCTCTTATGTTTTGTCTCTATAATCTATGTACTGGTGAAAATGCCTCAGAAACTTATTGATTGTCACAATATATCCTGTTATTGAACTGCACTTAAATGGCTTGCTTTTTTTCTTGCAGTTCTTACACTGGTCGAAAAGTATGAAATTGAACAACCTTTCTTCACCACAATATGGAAATGGGCTTTCTATACAATCATGTTTCCCTGAGATCAAATCTGTTACAAATTCCTCTTGCAAATCTTTTGGGGAGGATGATGGGAGCTTAGGAATAATTTCTGACGATGACATAAGCCTGAAAGATGCTGTTGGCCCGGCCATCTTTTGTCATAGCAATTATGAACCTTCCTTCAATGTTGTATCTGATATTCAAAACTCTCATCTTCAACCACCTCAAGCTATTTCAAGCCCGGTAGATTTTTTGGATGCTAAAGGGTATGATGACCATGTGGTTCTGAATCCATCAATTTGGCCTCTACATGCTTCAAGCAGTCAAATGCCCTCCACTGCTGCAGAAAAAAATAGAGGAGCAGTGAATGACTCGGCAGGTTTTGTACATGAAATGGTGCCTCTTTCAGGGGCAGTTTCTGGTATGTTGTGAATTCCATTGATGTTTTTCCTGTGGTTAAAATAAGATATTTTTTATATGGTGTGTAAGATAATGATAACAGCATGCCAGTGAGGTCATAAGGAAATGCATATAATTAAAACTTTTGGTAAAAGAAAACATATGTTGAAATTAAAAGTGAAATCAGTTATTCCCTGCCAAGAATGCAGCCTCCTGGGTGAGAGCACTGTATCCTTTGTATTTGAGAACAATACCTGGTGTCACAAACATATCACCATCAGTTTTAAACATTTCGCCATGTAAATTTAAACATTTGTACAACACCTTGCCGTTTCATGTCTCTCCCTTGACTGCCAGTGACACGGCCTCCTTGGTGAGGAAAGCTTTATTCTTTAGAGAGGAGAACAATTTTCTTTCATATTAACAGATTTTACTTTATCAGGTTTGGTGAGTCATCGATAGATTCAGAATCAAAATTGGTAGTTATCGGTCTTGGTCATGATGTTCGCTTAATTTTCTTATTGCTGGCTAGGTTATATGTATTGCTCTTAGCTGCAGCGTACTGCCAGCGTATGCTGCCACAAGTCTTTACAATGTTTAAATAAAAGTCAACTGTATGAGAGCTAATAATAAAAGGTCAGATGCTTTAAAACATCTGATGCTCGAACCTGAGAACTAACATGTATATGCATGTATATGAATACGTATATTCTGTGTGTACATATTCATGTAGTCAAATATTTGTATATATTACATTGTTTTTGTTATGGACTAGTTCTCATCTTCATACTATGAAATGCATAAATTCCTCTATTTTTTTAATTTCTCTGCTAATTCAATTTGATTGTACAAATTAAGAAAAGGTAACCATACAATGGCCAAAACAGTTTACTCTTTAACTTTAGGCTTAACTGTCTCACAAAGAATTCAAATATTGTCAGTTACATAAATAATTATCACATTCAATACCCCACAAAATATTTCTTCCATTCCCTCCTCTTTTTCCAGAATTAGGGAAAAACAATTCTCATTCCAACTTGGCACTCATTCTGTTGCTAAAATTTTTGAAAGGAGATGTCGAAAGGAAAAGTTGTACTGCTTATGCTCCCTTGCATCTTGCGGCTCTTAAAGGTGATTGGGCCTTTGCAAGAAAATTCTTTACTTTGAATCCACAAGCGGTGTGTGCTAAGATCACTAGAAATCAGGAAACTGCTCTTCACATTGCTGCTGGGGCCAGACATACTATATTTGTTCAGGAGCTTGTAAATCTTATGACACCTGATGACTTGGCACTGCAGAACAAGGTTGGGAACACAGCTCTTTGTTTTGCAGCTGCATCTGGTATCACAAAGATTGCTGAGTTGATGGTTAAAAAGAACAAAAATTTGCCATCAATTAGAGGCAGCAAGGGAGCAATGCCGCTGTGCATGGCTGCTCTGTTAGGCCACAAAGAAATGGTCTGGTATCTTTATTCTGTGACAAAGGAAGAAGATCTAAATGAAGAAGATCGCATTGAGCTACTTGTCGCTGTCATCAATTCTGACCTTTATGGTTAGTGACCTTATTCCTTCAGACTAATTTTTCTAGTTTTAACAAAATATCATTAGTGTTTTTTGTATAGATAATGTTGCCAGCGCATGTCTTTTTGAAGAACAGACGCTGATGACTGTGTTGTTTTAAATTTTTAGATGTGGCATTAGACTTAATTCAGCATCATCCCACATTAGCTGTAGCTCGGGATGGAAATGGAGAGACTGCACTTCACATATTGGCACGAAAGCCTTCAGCTTTTCTGAGTAGAAATCAGCTGCGAATTTGGCAGAGGTGCATTTACTCATGTTAGTAACTCCATTGTTGGCCATTACTCATTGTTGCGATTTATTATAGTTTCAACTACTGCTTTATATAATTCATATTGCCAATTGTTTTATGCAATTAATTGTTTTACTCATTACAACCATATAAAATAACCAGCTTATTTAGATTGATGTAAGGAACTATACATGCCATTATATATCAATATTTTAGTATATGCCAAAAAATACCAGCAGCAACTAAAGTGACAACAAATCTTGCATCATTTTCCTTTGGAAATTAAATCTCATCTTAAAATGAAATTAACTTGTTTTTCGAGGAGTTAATGAATAGATAAAGGGCTATAATACTTGTTTATCATAATTATGCTTTAATTACCTTAAAATAGTATGTGATATCTTGTAAATCTATGTATATTATGTGATAATATGTTTAATGTGCATATAAGTCCAATATTCAAAAAAATATATATTGTCAATGAATGGGTCAGCTTCACTGTTAAATAATTTTTTACTGCTAAATAATTATCATTTACATGTTCGAGGAGAAGAAGAGTTAGAGATCCAGGGGTTTTTTCTGACATTGCTTATCATATTCAGTACCAGGTATCAGGGCAATCCTTGACACAAAGTTGTTGCATCTCCAACCACTTGAACTGGTAAAGCGAATATGGGAACAAGTGTTGTTAGATGACTCAAAAATTGGAGAGTTACTTAGGAAACCTTCTCGGTTGTTGTTTACTGCTGCAGAATTGGGAAATGTTGAGTTCATAACAGTGCTGATTAGATCCTATCCTGATCTTATTTGGAAAGTTGATGATCATGGTCGAAGTATATTTCACATTGCAGTGGTGCATCGTCAAGAGAAGATTTTTAACCTTATACACGAGATCGGTGCTCATAAAGATATGATAGCTTCTTATAAAGATGAAAACAATAATAACATGTTGCATCTGGCTGGAAAGCTGGCCCCTCCAGATCGTCTCAAGATTGATTCTGGTGCAGCTCTGCAACTCCGACGAGAGTTGCACTGGTTCAAGGTAATTACTCTCAATCACCAAACAAAAGGAACCTGAAGACACAAATACATGAATTCCACAGCTTTTCATCATAGGAAATCAATAATGTTTCATCAGGAAACCATTTGTTTAATGGGTTCAATTTCTAATACATCACCTCTAATAACTGTAGGAAATTGAAAAAGTTGTCCAACCGGCTTATCGAGAAACCAAAAATTCAGAGGGGAGAACGCCTCATGTTCTGTTTTCAGAGGAGCACAAAAGACTCGTAAGAGAAGGAGAAAAGTGGATGAAAGACACCGCTTCTTCATGCATGGTTGTTGCAACACTTATTGCCACTGTAATGTTTGCTGCAGCCTTTACCGTACCTGGTGGAAATAATAATTCTACCGGAAAACCAATTTTTCTGCATTGCAAGTCATTCATGGTTTTCGCCATATCAGATGCATTGGCACTAATCTGCTCAGCCACTTCAATATTAATGTTCCTATCCATTATCACGTCTCGTTATGCGGAAGAAGATTTCCTGCATTCATTGCCGAACAGATTGATCATAGGGCTGGCAACTCTCTTCATATCTATAGCCACAATGATGACAACATTTGCAGCGACTCTTTTCATAGTTCTTGGTGATGATTTTGCATGGGCAGCTATTCCAATTGCAGTAGTTGCCTGTGTACCAGTCACCTTGTTTGCTCTGCTCCAATTCCCTCTTTTATCTGATATGATTATCCATTTATGTAATTCCAGCACTCCTCGAAGTAATTGCTTGTTATACTAGCTCATTGCAGAATAATTAACCTTGTGTAAAGGTAGCAGTAGATTCCAATATCTTGCGCATTTGTTGTCTGTAATTATCATGTCCTCGATATTCAGTTGTAATACAAAACATACTAATGCATTGTCGATTGATCAATCAGAAGTGTAGATGCATAAAACTACGCCATTGCCCAAAATCTGCGGCTGGTTTCCACGACTTCAGGGCAAGTATTTGTAGATACAAGAAAAGGAACACCTAATATAATTGACGAATTGCTAATGAGGAGATTCTTCGATCTGGGCTTTAGCTTGGACAGACAATAACTAAAGCAAGCGGACAGGGTCATTTCTAGTTTCTCAATAGGCCGCCGTTCGTCGTGGTTGATCATCAGCTTAATCAAGTGATACTTCTGTGAAACTTCCTGCAAAATTTCATTCACTGCACCTCTCTGATCTTGACCGTCGAAAAGTATCTCTCCCCCATTTTCAGCTGTTTCTGATACTCCAAGGGAATGTTTCTAAGCATTGTAACTTGAAATCCTTGTTTCACGCCAGAAGTTGAGTCGGCAAATATTGCAATATGTCTGCAATCAACGACATCTTCGAAAAGCAGCTCGATATTGTCGCTAACTACCGCCGGAATACACATGCTGACAATGCCGTCAAACAGCGGACAGGAAGCAGGAGTTGAACCGGTGTGGTGTAAGCAGAACTTTGATAAATACATTCCTTGAGATGCTACCTGTAGTGTCTCTGAAATTGTTCCATGTTTCATTATTATATCATTTTATTTCTTTTTCCTTTTTCTAAAGAATTTGTAGAACAAATCGCTGATATCTCCTCCCCGTAAAATTCCAAACTTTTATTTGTTTTTTCATATTTATTAAAGGGGAATAAATCCTAGTGTATGCATTTTTACAGTTTCGCAAATGAGGATGTAACTTTTTTTTGTTTGTAACTTGTAGGTTCTTAATTTAATAATTTCCACCATAACAATTAAATTATCCTTCATTGTTAAATTATTGTCTATTTGGTGTTACTTTTCTACTAGCTAAAAAAAAAATCAAAAGCTGTTTTCAATTTTATTTATTTATTTATTTATTTATTTTTGGGTTTGGTTGTTCTAAGAGTAAAGGTTACGAAGAATCAAAAAAACTTATTTTACCTCTAAGTTCAAATTTTAATTTTTTAAGGATGGAATGTTTTGAGATTTTTAAAAGATTAAATTGTTTAAAATATATTTGTTTTATTTTAAATATCTTTTCTCATTTCTCTTGTAATCAAACTTTAAGAAAAAAAATTATTAAAATAATTATATAATTTTTAAAGGTTAAGGATGTATTTGATAATTAAACAACTAATAATTTTATTTTTTTATTGAACACTGTATTTATAAAATCTCTAGTAGCACAAAATCTACTCTAAGAAATTTGAAAAGTTTTATCAAAGAAATTTTTAACTCAATATTACAATGTTTATTATGTTATTAAAAAGTAGTCAGGGATCTAATTGTTTATAAAAGAAAACCTATGTTGCTGTTGTTGAGAAGACTATAAGGAGCTAAATGTTATTATTTATACATAATAAATTAATAAAGGAAATTTTTAAATTTAGCCACATTTAAAAGTTAATTTATAAAAATAATCATATTTGTAATTCATTAAATAAATAAGTCAAATATAATACACTTGGACAAAAATACTCCTGTAGCCAAACCAAATCAAATTCTTTCTTCTTCCTCTTCCTTCGTTCTCATCTCTCATTCTCTTTCTTTTTTTACAAAAAATTTTTGGTCAATTTTCAACAAGAAACGAAAGTTATAGATCAAAAATTAAGAAGTCACATTTGCCTTAGGTGAATTTAATTTAAGTTGTTGCATGAATAAATTGATTTTCTTTTTGGCACATATTTAAGTTTAAATATGATGTAGGTCAAAAAAAATATTGAAAAAGTTTGAGATTTTGTATTTAAAAAAGCAATATTTTACTTAATTAAGTATTGTATATATTAGTGTTTTTTATTTTGTTTAGTTCTAACATGGTTTTGTTGTGTTTAGAAGAATATTATCAAAATATATGGTTTGTCGCTGAAAGATATAGTATTGTTATCGAAAAATTAGAGATTTTATTGTTTAAAGTGTGATTTTATTTGAATAAGTGTTGATGTGATTGTGATGTTGATTATGTTTGATTTTGATGTGATTTTGTTGTGGTTGAACCTTGGAAGACTGAAAAATAAGTCGAAAGGTCAAAAGATATGCACTAGAGGATACAAGAATCAATTTTCGTCACAACTTGTGGTGATTGAAATTTGGTCAATAAAGATATGTTGTAATGTTTTGAAAATTTTATAATTTGAAAAAAATATTTAAAGACTTATTTGTTATATTTTAAAATTTTTTATTAATATGTGTAATTTATAAAATTTTAAGGATTACTTTAAAATTTATTTAAACTTTTTTTTATATATTTTAACCCATTATTCTAGTGGTTTTATATACAATAAGTGGCCAAATTTTGTTCATTTTGTCTTAATTTGAATAATTTGTGTTATTATTTGAGAATTTTTTGTTAATTTTTGTTAACTTTAAAATATATGGGGTTAATTTGATTAATTTATGAAATAGACAAATAATAATTTGCTTTTGTTGTGCAATTTAATTTGTTATTGTGCTATGTTGATGTAGTAATTTTCTTTTATAGAAACTTTAGTACCTATTTATCATAATTTGAAAGTTTGATTCATTTAATGATTTTATGTTGTACATTCGAGTAGGATAAAATGGTAAAACTTTCAAAAATATTAAAGGTTCTCAAAAATGATTAGTTTAATGGCATTTCAACTTTTTTATCATATATGTAGGTGATAGTAAAAATAAAAGAAAAATTGATGCCACATTAGAAAACAATTTTTTGACGAACTTGCTTTAGTCATTTTTTTGACATTGGATTCATTTATTTCTCGCCCAATCTCGTGCACTAAATATTGTTGCAGGAGGTTGTTACTACTGAAAATAATGATAATATTCTATACTTTCTTAAAGAAGACACAAATATTAAGTTTTCTAAGTCAAAATTCACATTATTGACATGCTTAAATATTGGGCATTATCTAAATGAGGTACATGGTAATCGTCGACTTAAGGATCGATATTTTCAAGATAGGACTATTAATGTTGGTGAGCTAGATAATATATATAATACATTTGACTTTAATGAAATAGACAATATTGACACCATTAAACTGTTGTTGTACAATTTGTATAAGTAATTTTTGTTTAAAAGAATGTCCCGTTAGATTAACGACAGTTGAATGTTGTACATAGCGGATGATCTAGGCCATTTTAACATGTATCCATAAGGATCTGTAGTGTGCCAGTATTTATATAAGAGCTTGAGCTGCATAATGGTAAGAAAGGCAAAAAAAAAATATAAGAAAAAACTTGCCAACCGTAAGAGAAAAGAAAGTACTCATTTTGATATGACTTATTTGGATTTGTCATTTCATTTTAAGTATGACTCACTAAATAAATACTTTTGATATGTGTGAATTTTATAATTATTGAATCATAATTGTTTAGGTAACATAATTAATGGTAAGCATATTGTATATTGAGCAGTGCTAGATGTACGAGGCTATTACATATGTGGGCATGTTGTACGCTTGGCATCATTGCAATATATATCTATAGATACTTTGTTGGACTTTCACCAAGGCTCAAATTAAACTATAAAAATCCATATGCGAAGTTATGAAAAATGAAAATGTACAAGTGTAGTAATTGATATTTAGTAAATATTCTTTACTTTCTTATAATGTAATCATCAACATTTTGTATGCACACTCAAGTGAATAGAACTTTAAAGGTCAAGAATGAGGAGATGGGTGAGGCATATTTTAAGCACTTGAAAGCGTTCTCCCCATATATGTTAGGAAAATATGATGGGAACATATTGGAGGACAATTAACCACACATTATATTATTATTATTATTATTATTATTATTATTATTATTATTATTATTATTATTANATTATATTATTATTATTATTATTATTATTATTATTATTATTATTATTATTATTATTAATTGTGATTATATTATTATTTTGCATATCACATAATTATTACAACTTACACCATAGTCCATAGTCGCTAGACATAGATCACAAAAATGATATGCAGGTCAAGGAAACATTACAATGGTTATTTGGTGTGCACGAATCATACTATTTTTTAGGCCATTATACATTTTCACAATCATGTGGTGTCCACAATCGATACGACCAAAACACTTCACAAGATTTGATATAGGGGTTGCATGTTCACCTTGATGTAGGTCGTAAGATCACAAAGCTTAGAGTCGTATTTGAAGTGCACCAGGTTGAATTTGGCGAACTTTGAAGTGAAATGAAATACAAAATTGATCAATTGATGCAAGCACAAAATTTACACAAATTATCGTCCAACAATGATAGGTATGGTGTTTTTATCGATACTAGTTTCTCACCTCAAGTAACTAATTTTATTGCTTATTCCGTTTAGCAATGATAATCATTTCAATATTTTAATAACATGCTTGTCTACTAATGTAAAATAGGTTATAGGAATTTAATGAGATATATCATGAGGCAAATGAAAACATGTATCCATCAACTAAACCAAGCATACAAATTATCCATGATGACTCGGACGATGCGTAGAGTTGATTTGGTAAGATATACAAAAAAGAAAACCTAAGTAAAACACTTAGACTAATATACTTAAAGGGCGACATAGGATGCTGATCACCAAAGCAATGCATACTTATAACTCACAATTTTTGAACCTCAATCTACTAACTCTAATTACCCTCATGCTTTACGATGCACTTATAAAATGGATGGAATATCTAGACTCAACCAAAAAGGGGAGAATGATTTGGATCACACCTAAGTGGCTTCATGGTATTCTAAATATAGATGTATAGTTAGATGATTTGATAATGGATATTTTTATATATTCTTTATGATAAAAATCATATATAATATTTATATTATTTATGTTTTGTATTAGTACATTGATGAGCACCTATGCATAGTAGCTCAATGGCAAGTGTAATATCCATATTTGATATCCCAACAATGAACAATTACATCATCACACTTATACATATGTGCTATTATTTTAATAATTACAATGATTGAAAATTATTATTTAAAATTGTTGTTTTTGAAAATTGTTATATTAAGGGTGCTTGTGATCCAACTTGAAATTTTTATTTTGAAATTGAATATTGTATATAAAATTCTATTGTTACATTTGCTAATCTACATCAATTAACATCTGATTTTGAAAATTTTATTTTTTATTTAGAGAATAGAGACATGAAGCTTTAATTTGGCAATGGTTTCTTTAAATTTGGATGAAAAATGAATTTATGATACATTATTAAAGATGAATGTTGAAATTTGAAAAACAAATTGTTTATCAGATAGCTATGCATATTTCTATAAAACTATATTGAGTTAATATTATTTTTGGAAAGCTCTTATTTTATATATAAATTAGGCATATAAAAATTTAAATTAACACTGTACTTATTTGAATTGGAGTTGAAACGAATGTGTAATGAACTTTTGAAGATAAATATTGAAATTTAAAAAATAATTCGTTTATCTAATAACTGTGTACATTTCTATAAAATTATATTGATTGGATACTTTTTTGGAAACCTCTTATTTTTCGTATAAACTAGACATGTAAAATTTTAAATTGATATTAAATGTGCTTGAATTGGTGTTGAAACAAATATATAGTGAATTTTTTAATATGAAAGTTGAAACTTGGAAAAAAATTTTATGTATCTAATAATTGTGCACATTTCTGTTAAACTGTATTGATTGAAATTTTAAAAAAAAAATTCTTTTTTTTTGTATAAACTAGACGTAAATTAACACTAAACTTACTTGAATTATAGTTGAAATAAATATGTAATAAATTTTTAAAAATAAATATTGAAACCTGAAATAAAAAAATCTAGAAATTTTGTTATGAATTTAATGTTTAGTGAATTCGTAATGAATTTGATGTTTAATTGTTGAATTGTGTTGATATGGGATGGGAATGGTTGTGTTGAGACATAAAATTTGAGTGTAAAAAATATATTTCGACTATGTTTAAATTTATATAATTTTAGGATATGTCAATATTATAATAGAAACTTTGTCGAAATTTTTTTAAAATTTTATATGACTCTTTACCATATAACTAACTTCTTATATATTTTTATTGTAGTCAATGCTATATATTTCATGGCTAGATGAGTAAGATGGTTTTATTCTATATGAAACATTGTAGATAATTGTTAATTGCAAGCGATATATGTCAAATGATAATAATGGAATTTAGAAAAACGTGAGTTCATGTCAATGTGGTCTACATTCCTATTAAGGTGTGTGCAAATCATTAGGTACATAAGCATTCAATTTCGCTAAATAACATATTATAATTTATGATTCATCACCACAAACAAACTCGGAGACTACTTTTCACTATGCGATAATTCTACTATGCACATTGTTGCCTTATGCTATGCAACAAATCAAATTATATAGTTTGAGACCAGATTTATCAAATATCATTTAACCTTTAATGAATAAGCAAATAGTTGATGGGATACATTGTCAATTACGAGAAAGCAATGATTATGGAGTGTTTTGTGTAAATAGATTGAGTATTTGGGATTTAATAGGTCATTTAACTTTACACATGAGTACTATTAGGATATGCCCTAAAAGTCATTGTTATCAACTTCAAAAATATTTTATCTAATATATATATATTATTTATTAATGAAAGAAAGAGTTTTTTATTCATACAAATTTAAACTATTTTTTTTATTTTAGTCATGCATACGAATAAAGTATATTTATAAATTATTTTAATAATTCATTTAATTCTTAAATAAAATTATTAAAATTATTTCCTACAAAAGTGATATCAAATGGACAATAATATTACATAGTATGCATACGAAATATCTTTAGTGAATATCATGAGATGATATTAATACGGTAATGTAAAAATCATATTTTTATGATATTATTATAAATTAAATAATTCAAAAACTATTTTTCAAACATGACCACACAACGATAAATCACGTAGTAATACATGTAGTAAATGATTTATTGTATAATTATACTAGTGTCCGATGTTATCCTTTGATTTGAAACATTATAGTCAAATTCGGTGTACATGCATATAGTTCATATCGTATATAAGTACAAAATTAATCACGTTTTATATGATAAAATCAGTTTGGTCATGTGTTACTTATATTTGAAAATAAATAATGATTAAAACGTGATCCATTTGCTTGATATATATAGTTAGAGTATTCACTAACTCAATTCAAATTTAATTTCCTAAATGAATATTGATAAATAACTAAAACAGTAAATTTGTAAATTGAATATTTTATGTAGTCATATTTTATTATCCAAAGGATATTTTAATCTCTTTGTACTTGATCTTTCTAACTTATACCTTCTATTGTGTCATAAGTGACAAATATTTGACGTAATGATTTCAATGTTAAATATTTATTTGACTACTAATATAATTACATAATTTTTGCTAAAATATTTGTTATTGACAACTAAATTCTGACAATTTTTTTGTTAAAAATCTTACTAGTAAAAGCTTTAATAATACAAGTTTAATTTAAAGAAGTTATGCTTGAAATATATACCAACTATAAAAATTAATAGGCTTGTGAAATAAGATTGTTTATAATTTGTTACATTAATTTAAAAAATTTCAAAACTAAACAAAATACAATTATCAAGTTTGCCGAGTGAATATTAGTTT
This sequence comes from Khaya senegalensis, assembly GCA_032402905.1. NCBI lineage: Eukaryota > Viridiplantae > Streptophyta > Magnoliopsida > Sapindales > Meliaceae > Khaya > Khaya senegalensis. The sequence continues at coordinate 4,544,503 of CP135547.1, read as the reverse complement.
CATCTTCTATTCACTAATTCAATTGATCTTTGTTATTGTTAATTGATTCATGCATGTATCACAATATAATTAAAAAATACCATTCATACTCAAAGTATATATCATTCATACTCAAAGCATATAGTTGCCATGTTTTTTCATCTTATTATTACATAACAACATAATTAAAATACCTAATCAACATAACATAATTGAAATATTTTTATAGCATTGTTCAAAATTATCTTCAAGAATAACATGATAAAATTAAAGTAATACGAATATACACATGAAGATTACATTATATGTAATTGGTAGAAAAAGAAATTATATTTTGATATGTCTTTCAATTATAGCCTACTTGTTTGCAATGAATGCATGTCCTTCAAACAGTATCTTCTTTTGATAATGGTATCTGTTGTTTTATAAGTAGATCAATGCGAATGCATCTTATTAATGGCTTAATTACAATGGCACATATCTGAAGTGGTATCACCCACTCACATTCATCACCAATAGAGTAAATGAGGTCCAAATATGTCGTAAAAATTGCATTATTTATGTAATAATATGAACAAAGAGAGTTATAATTACTTCAAAAGTTTCTCATTGTTGCAAATGCATATGCTCATGGTAATTATAATAGATCAAACACTTGACAACTAAATATTTTTTATTTTGTAAGTCTACTATAGATATTCAGTCCCCATTTTTAACTTCAAATACAAATCAATTTACTAAATAGACTATAATTGTGCATACCAACTATATCTATTATTTAAATATATTTTATATTGTGTCAATTAAAAAATCATCCTATATAGCAATTACCTCTCTTCTGTCATAAAATCATTTTTGCAAAACAAAACAAATATCATCAACCAAAGCAACGATAAAAAGGGTTCGTACATCTCTCAACAATGCGTTAATACTTTTTACAATGTTTGTGACCATCATATCATATCTATGGAAAGAAAAATCATATCGTGCCCATGATGAAATCCAGTTTTTGTCTCCAAATAATTTGTAGCTTTTACATGCATAGCTTGCAATCTTAATATGTATTCATTGAACTCATCTAGTCGATACACCTTTGCTATAAGAAAATATCCTAACATAAATGCATCTTTTTTTTTTACTTCATCTTAAATTTTGTATTTACATTTCCTTGGATGTGATAAGTACAAAAACCATATGTAGCTTTAGGAAACACTACATGAATCCCTTTCTTAATATTATTATGATAATTTGATATAAACACCAAATCTGAACATACTCCAAGTGCTTCTCAAAGTTTGAGAAAGAATCATTTTCATAATGCATAATTCTCAAATCATTAACTCTAAATGTTAAAGGATAAATTTGGTCATTTTCATAAAAAAAGAAAACAGTTGCAATGAACATAGTTGTCCTATATGTCCCCTTAAGAAAAATACCATTAATGCAATAACCAATTGTATACATGAATCGAAACCCTAGATTAAAGCACCAATGGCCATCAAAAAGCACATGAAATGATTGTCACAATCTGTCTCAATATATGTAATTGTATCTGGTCAAGAAAGATACTAAACAAGTTAATTGAAACCTAAGGTTAGTAATTGACAATGAAAAAAAGTTAATGAGCGTGTACCTGAGTGTCTCTCTTTCAAAGCATAATAGCATAATGACAATTTAGCAAATGATTTTGTTGAATATCCAGCCACCATTGTATGTGTAGCTTTTTAGTAAGCTAAACCTTTCAATATGACATACACACTCTATATTCTTTTTGTATGTCTTCTCGAATATTTGCTAGAGTGTAAATCCTATTAAGGCCAACACATTTAACTTTAACCACTTCTCCAATTAGTCAACTGCTTGCTTGACGATGTTTATCTTTCATTAAATCGCTTTAACAATTATGAAATGTATCCAATCAAGTAATGCAAAAATATACATCCGTACCAATTTCAATTGCCTGAACTCACTTATATCTATCAATAATGCATTTTGCTTAAATCGATTTTTTATAGATCTTGAAATTTTAAACTAAAATTATTTCTTCAAAGTTATTATACTCAAATCATGACATGACTATTGCTTGTTATTGTATAAATGTCCAACACATATATCACCAGTTGAAAAACTTGAAACTAGATCGATCATTACCATGTTGAACAATAGTGGAATTAAAAGCAACATATTCGTATAGGTAGATCTTAATGAAATGTTATATTCACAAACGTTCGACAGTGGAATTAAACCATCAGCTGTCTCGAGTAGGATCAATTCTTCATAATCACGGAGTTATTGTCATAATAATCACTTGAAAGATTAGGATTCTGATATGGAGAATTTCATCATTATCATTCTCATTCTGCTAAAATGGAAAGAAATGTAGTAATTGATGATCCTTAAATTTAGAGTAGTATTGTGCATTTATTTCATGTTGACCTATCAAATGCATTATCGATAAATAACTTAATTACTTTTACCAAAAAAAGTAAATGAATGTAAATTACCACTTTTATTACCGACTTTCATGTTAAGTTCATAAATAGAATCTTGATCAACTATGCAATCCATGCTTATCAATATCATAATATAAACTCTCATGCCAGTAAGATGATCATTGTTTCTATTCAAAATAACATCACACTCAATATTATTTGTAATGCCCACTAGAAATGAAGGTCTAAAGCTTAAGCCTGTACATTTTCTAAACATCACTCTTATTCTAATTTATATTTTGCTCAATTTATGTGTAAAGTGTTGTAAACCAAGTTCAAAAAATTTTGTATTTTATATTTTTCAGGTACATGCATTAGTTGAACCTTTACTTTACCACTATACTTATCCTCCACATTCAGTAAAATCTCTCAATATCTACCATAATGAACAGTAATAGTGATAATGGTAGCCATATATGTCATATAATGCCATACAATGTTAGTATGAATTTACAAATATAAATATATTAATATTGAAAGAGCCAAATTGTAAAATTTTGAAAACATAATCACTATCCAATATAAAATACAAAGTGTTCAAAAATCAACACAATTAAATTAAAGTCAATATTTATCAAAAGTAACATCAACATAAGCATAATAGCCAACTAAATTGCATAACAAAATTTGGTTTTATAACAATTTTGTTATAATATAAACAAAAAAAAAAATAACCAAAATTCTCAAACAATAACAAAAGAAATTCAAATTAAGACATAATAAACAAACTCGGCCACCTATTGTATATAAAAACCACCACTATAACGGACTAAAATATATATATATAAAAAAAATAAAGTTCAAGTATTATTTTAAAGTAAGCCTAATATTTTTATAAGTTACAAAAATTAGTAAAAATTTTTAAAATATGAAAAATATTTCCTAAGTATTTTTTTAAAATTATAAAATTTGTCATAATTTTTTAAACACACCCATACTGACCAAATTTTGATCACCATTTGAAAGACCAATTTCAACATGCATATTCAAAAATTTAGTGCACATTCATTTCTACTCTAATTCAAACAAGTCTAGCAATTTAAAACATAATATGTCTAGTTTATGTGAAAAATAAGGAAATTCTAAAAAATATTTAATCAATACAGTTTTACAAAAATATGCACAGACATCATATAAGCAGCAAAATTTTTAAGTGTTAATATGTATTTTCAAAAGTTCACTGCACATTCATTTCAACTCTAAATTAATCAAGCTCAATGGCAATAAAAGCTTTTATATGTCTAATTTAAAAAAAAAAAAAAATAGGGATTCTAAAAATAGTATCAAATCAGTATAGTTTTACAAAAATGTGCACAATTAACAAATAAACAGAAAAATTTTTATATTTTAAAATTTATCTTCAAAAATTCACTACAAATTTGTTTCAACTATAATTCAAGAGAATTTAATAGTAATTTAACATTTTATTTGTCTAGTTTATAGAAAAAAAATAAGAAATTTTTAAAAATAATAACCAATCAGTACAAATTTATGAAAATGTGCACATCTATCAAAGGAACAGTAAAATTTACAAGCTTCAATATTTATCTTCAAAAATTTATCACATATTTGTTTCAACTCTAATTCAAGAGAGTCTAGTGGTAATATAAAGCTTAATATATCTATTTTATACAAAAAATAATAGGTGTCGAAAAACAATAAACAAGTTATACAAATTAGCATTATGCATTCATCTATTTTGAAAATTATACAAATCAGTAAAATATTTTAAAATATATAAATAGATCTTTAAATTTTTTTTAAAATTACAAAAATTTTCAAAATTTAACATATACAACCCAACTAACAAATTTTTAGTCACCACATGAATTGGCTTCCTCCAATCAAGTGGTGAACGAAAATGAGTTCTTGGCACTCCTCAACATATCTATGATCTTTTGATATATTTTTGGGCCTTTAAAATTTATTCAAATATAATCAATATCAACAACACATATAATATTTATTCAAATAAAATAATACTTCCAATAATAAAATCTCAAAATTTTAGGTAATAATACCATATTTTTCAGTAACATTCTCCCAAACATAACAAAACCACATCAAAATGCAACAAAATCAAAAACACCAACATATAAAATACTAATTAAATAAACTAACACTTTTTCACATACAAAATTTCAAATTTCCTCAACACTTCTTTAATCAACACCATATTTAAACTCAAAAATATGCAAATAGTAATAATAATAATTAAATTATGCATGTAATAATTTAAAATTAAACTCACATAAGGTAAGTATGCAATATTAACTTTGAAATTTTTGATTTATAATTTTGCCTTTGTCAAAAATTAGTCAAAAATATTTACAAAATAAGAGAAGAAGAGATGAGAACAAAGAGGAAGAAGAAGAATTATGTTTGGTTTAGTCGGAGGAGCATTTTTGTTTAAGTATATTATGTTTGATTTATTGAATTAATAAATTATAAAAGTGATTATTTAAATAAATTAACTTTTAAAAAAATAACTAATTTAAAAAATTTCTCAATTAATAACAATGTCTTTATCAGATTCAATAACGCCTACTGCTTTTCTGGAACAGATTTGCTCCGAAGAACGGTAACTGTTGCGATTTTCAACGCGGACAAATCGGTCATGTGCGGTGATCCAACGAGAGTATGGAATCAACCCATTATTATTCCTATATACTAAATCCACTTGTTGGTTATAGTTACAATTGCACGTGTGGCAAAGTTGCACAAGTGACAAAATCACTTTGCTTGTCATAGCAGCACAAAGTATCAAAGTCTATAACAGTTGCACAAGTGGCACAAGCGACAAGTGCAAGTGGCAAAGTTGCTTATGCGCTACAGTTGCACAAGTGATTTTTTAAAAAAATAAAAATTAATTTTTAAAATTTAAATTTCTTAATTAAGAATGATTGATCAAAGTTAAATTAATTTTTATATATATAAAATAATAGTTGATAAATAATATTATATATTATTATTGCATATTTAAAATAAATAAATAAATAAATATTAATGTTGAAAATCAAATTTGGGTATCATGAATCACAAACAGTAGTTATAATAAATTTTATTAAATAAATTAATATTTATTGTATTTATTTATTATTTAATTTAATTTAAGAGTAAGTTGTTATAAAAAAAATAAATTTATCTAAAATTAATAAAATTTATTAATTTAGTAAAAATATTTTAGAATTAAATTATTTTTACAAGTGATTTTAAAAATAAGATTATTTTAAAAAAAATTTCTTGATAGAATGGGGTTTATGGTGACATTGCGGTGTCGTTTTTGATGGAACATAGAGCATGATTATGGTGAGAGAAGGAGACACGTGACCCGAGAGATTGACTTTTCATTTAAAAACAGGCCCTGATGGTCCATGTCTTGCAGGATTTAAACGTCAGTTGCTTTCTATTTTAAAATTTTAATTTAAATTTATTATAAATTAATTTATTATTAATTGATTAAAATATTCATTATTTTTATTTTTATTTTAATATATTTTTATAATTATTATAATAATATATTTTTAATATTAATTAATTTTATTTTAAATATAATAATATTTTTTAAAAATATTAAATTTATAAAATAAATTTAATATAATTATTAATCATATTATTCGTTTAATTATCTCGCTAAAATCTATAAATTATAAATTTTATTACTAAAATTTTAACTATTATTATACATCTTACTTAAAAATTAGGCTACTATCAATGTCAACATATTCAATATCGTAGTAATATAATTTTAAAACATGCTAAGTAATTTTAAAACATCGTTATCGTGGTCAAAATCAAACG
>CP135547.1:4462375-4522831 GCA_032402905.1 Khaya senegalensis | reverse complement strand
ATATATAAGAAAAAAATTAAAGAATACATGGAGTTTTTTTAGAAAAATTATTACAAAATTTCTTAAAATTTTTTATTTTCTATTTTAATAAATATACAATTTTATTTATAAAAAAAAATAAATAAGAGATATAATGGATATTTTATAAAGACCATGATATTTACAAAAATTTGGTGGGCACAATAGGACGGTGGTAACCAGCTTTTCATTTACTTTATAACATAATTTCTTAAAATTTTATACTTTTTTAAACCATTTTTATTTAAACTTATTAATTCTAAATCAATGATGTTCCAAATCCTAAACCAATGTACATGAAGTTTGATGAAAATACAATTTACTTCAATTTTCCTAAATTTTTTATAATATATATTTTTTAAAAAAATCAATCATATGCAAATAAACCCTAAGAAATTATATTATTTTTTTATTTTTTTTAGAAATAAAGGTTAATAATAATATTTATCTAAGTGACAACATTGCAATTTGATTTTAGAGTTTTATTTTATTACTATTTTGGATAATTTTGCAAGTCCTTGTTAAAAAGATAATATACCACTTTTGTATGTTACTGTTGTTCATAGGAGTGAGCAAAAAAATTGAGGAATTGAACTCAAACCAATCAGTTTAGTTTACTTTTATATCGTTTTAATAGATTAATACTGAAATTTTTTGTCTCATTTTCAATTTGGGCCACCAAAATTAAGAATTTGATCAAAATTGATAAAATTTCAAAACTTTTATTTTCAGAGTTAAGAGTTATTTATGAGTATTAAAATACTCTTGCTTACACTTATTTAAGAAAATTAGATTAAAAAAAAAAAAACCCTTTTTTCACTTAAATTGAAATTAAGAAACCAGACCTATTAATACGATTTTACTTTTCAGAAATCAAGTCAAGTTTTGCCCGTCTCCACTTGTTTATGTTTGACTTCTTATATCTAGAGAAATTTGTCTTCATTGTAATATAAAATATATAAATTGTAACTTTACGTGGCTGTTATCGCAAATTTTAACTTCTATATTCATGTCAAATTTTAACTTTTGAGTGGCAATTATCACTAGCATTCCTTCTCATGTCAAATAGTGCTTAGGTGGAATGAGTTAAAAACAAAAGTACAACTTAATAAATTAGTCTTTTAAATTAATAGTAAGTATTTAGTTTATTATGCATAATATTATAGCATACTTAATTTCTTGTTCACATGTGAATTTATAAACACTTACATTTTAAACTTCAAATAAAAAATATAAATTAATTAAATATGTGATAAATAAATTGAGCGTGATCAGAATATCACGTAATTAGATAAATAAAAATATCACATTTTCGTTGAATAGAAAATTATCTTAGGTCATTAGTGAGTGCTTAACTTGCAGCGTTAAAAATAAATTTTGTATTTTAAAAGAACCTTATTGTTTTATAATTGTGGATGGGGTGGGTTAAAAAGACACTAAATATAAATTTTTTATTTTCTTGAAAGAAATTTATTATGTTATAGTTAAAAGTGATAATTCAAATTATCATATTATATTTGAGTCATGTTGTATTATATTTTGTCAAACAAAGATCAATATAAATCAACTCATTTAATAATCATATTAAGAAATGAATTTTAATCAGACTATAATCATATCACTATTTAATATTTTTATAATATTTAGGGTAATATTTTTTCAAGAAAAATTTTTAAAGTTAATTACTTTAATAAATTGATTAATCAAACTAGTTTTTTTCATAAGTTATTAAATAAATAAGTTTAAAATGGTACTTTTAGACAAAAATATATATGTGTAACTAAAACATAAATTTTTTTTCCTCTTTCATCTGTCTCATTCTTTTTCTCATATTTTCTTAATATTTTTGGACAAATTTTGATAAAACTTTAATTTTGATTTAGTTTTATTTTGTGCACTTGTTGGAAATGTTTTGGATGAAAAATCAAAAATATTGATCCAAAAATATTGGAAAATATTAGAGGGGGCGAGGAAAGAGGCGATTTTGGTGATTGAAATTGAGTCATTAGGGGTATAATTGTAGTAGTTTCAAAATTTTTAATAACATTAGTAATTTTCAAAAATATTTAGAGACCCATTTATCATATTTTGAAAAATTTTGATAATTTTTGTAATTTAAAAACTTTTGGATTACTTGAAAATAAAATTTAAACTTTATTTTAAATTAACCCTAATATTTGTCTAACTTATAAAAATTAGTAAAATGTTTTAAAATATGATAAATAGATCCTAAATATTTTTTGCAAATCACAAAATTTTCTAAAAATTTTTAAAATATTACAAACAAGTCTGATACAAACATACTAGACAAATTTCAATCATCTCATGTAGTGATCGAAATTGGATATTTTGCCAATTTCGATCACCACATGTGGTCACTCAAATTGGAAAATTTTCGGGCATATTTTCCTTTTCCCATGTTGGTCACATCTTCTTCCTAATTTTAATTTTTGGCATTTTTTTGGCCTCCCAAGTTTACAAAATAATTTCAAATTTTTTCACCAAACAACACCATATATTAGGCGAAAAATATACCAAAACAGTAATCAAAATACACATGCAACAAGTTAAGATTAGACTCATCTATGTTAAGATGTGCCAACTTTAAAATTTTCAATCTATAAGTTTTACCCTCTTACCAAAATTTATCCAAAAATATTAATAAAACATGAGAGAAAAAATGAGAAAGATGAAAAAGAAAATAAAATTTATGTTTTAGCTACACATAAATATATTTGTCCAAAAATATCATTTTTAGCTTATTTGGTTAATGAATTATAAAAGAAACTAATTTGATAAATTAATTTATAAAAATAGTTAATTTTTAAATTTTTTTTTCAAATACTAATTAATTTTATTATAAATATAATTAAATATTTTTTAAATAAATAAATATAAATAAAAATTTAAAATAAAAAATTATAAAATAAATGTATTAAATTATAAATGAGTTAATACAGTATGATTACTTGAATAATTAATTATGTTATAAATGGGTTACTTTTCAAGAATTTTAAATTTAAGCTCAACACAATTATTAATTCTGTCATATTGTGTTATCCACTTAATAATCATGTTATTTTATATAAGTTCAAACTTACAAATTTTATTTTATATTTATGTTGAGTTAATGGGTTATGTTAAAAATTATTGTCTCTAGTTGTAAACATAGATTGAGTGTATAAAAAAGACTGAAATCAATCAAATTGACCAGAATGGACTAGCAAATTTAATTTGGTTTGGTTTAATCAATTTTAATATTCATCAATTCAGTTATCAATTTTTAACAAAAGAAAAAATCAAATATGATGAGTTGAATTTTTAATTTAAGAATTTACAATTAAATTATTATTTAAACTGAATTGATTAAAATTATTATTTTATTAAATTGAATTATTAAAAATTAAATATAATAGACCTAATTAAACTTGTTTAAATTTAAATTTTGGATCGAGCTCAAACAAAATTTTAAAAATTAAATCAAAAATAGTGATTTAGTCCAATTTGATTTAATATCTTTTTCTATTTGATTAATATTTCAAAACTTGAGTAGATAAGTCTACTATTGAAGATAATATCATTCAATACTATCCTTACATTCGCTTTCATTGGACTACTGAAAATTATTGTACTGAACTATGCATTTTTATTTTTTTCGAAATTCAGTGATTTGCTATTGCCCTTAATTATAATCCAAATATCTATTATTGGCTTTAGATTAGAACTATGAATAAACTAATAAGTATCTAAATATCTACTATTCAGCGGTACATAATTAAAAAATGTTTCAACGGTTGTGATGAAGCAAGAGACTTCATATCTGATGATCCTGACCGCGTACAATCACAATTTTTCTCTTATCTTCAAAAGAAAGAGACTCAACAGAGAGGCTAAAAAAGATAACAAATGGCAAATTTTGTTCTGCAACTGCCAAAGCCAAACACATTTAAGTGCTTCTCCATTTCTGCTTCTTCGAATGGAACTCCTCCGGGCAGCAGTAGTTCTCAAACAGGCGGCCCCGTGATATTGGAGCTTCCACTTGATAAGATAAAGAGGCCATTGATGCGAACAAGAGCTAATGATCCTAACAAAGTCAAAGAACTAATGGACAGCATTAAAGAAATCGGCCTTCAAGTACCAGTAAGCACTCTTTTCATGCTACGATCCCTTTATTTGGATTCAGATTACTTGGGATTTTTTTCTTTTCTCCATATAAGTTACTGTATTGGATGTTATATTAAGTTTTTGGTCAAATTTTCAGCTTGGCTTAGAGTTGATGCTGCTTCATAAACCTATAAGCATGTAACTTACAGCAGTTAAACCGTCTCTTTTTGATGATTTAGAACAAGAAACTACGTAGATTGAAACATAAAATCAGTTGAGAACATCCATGTAGTTGTTTGGTTTAGGGTATGTTTGGGATTGAGGTGTTGTGGCTGCTGCTTCTAGGATGAAAGCCCTGGATGTCATATCTTGGTGAAAAAGTAAGTGAGTTCTACCAAAATTCAATCTTGATTTCAAAGTTTTAAGTAAAAGCCAGCAGTATCAAATAAACAATTTGACCCAAAAGCTAGGGGGCCTCGCATAGAAATGAATTGGATGAGATCAATCAAGGATAGGTGCAAATTGGATGAGACCTAGACCGTTTTGAAAGTGCCTTTTATGGTCAATTAATCATTTGACCCAAAAATTTAAGTTATTAGGTACGGGCCTAATATTAGTATCAAAGGCGAGTCTAGCATAATCAGTATAGCCCTTTATAGGTTTTTTCTGCAATGTCCTCGCAATGGGGGTTTTATCTGTTACGTAGCATGATAGGACGTTGTCTTTAAATTTCATTACATTTTGCAGGTTGTTCATGTCTCCATGGCTGTAGATAGCTTCGATAATCCATTATTTGACTTTTAAATTTCATTTCCTTGCTCGGTTTAGTTTACTTGTTGTACAAAAAACTGATGCAGATTGATGTCATCGAGGTTGATGGAATTTACTACGGTATGTGCTCATTTGAAATTCCCTTTCAGAGTTCTTCCACTTGATTAATGTCAATGCTATTCAACTTCTTTAGTTCCATATGTTGTTTACCAACAACAATAAGGAAGAGGCAAAAGACGTAAAAAGAAACTCCTCGAGAGATTTAGCTGTAGATGAATAATCTTTCGTTGATCCTTTTTATTTCTGTTTTCACAAAGGATTTTCTGGATGTCACCGGTACGAGGCTCACCAGCGCCTTGGGCTCCCAACAATCCGCTGTAAAGTTCGTCGGGGAACAAAAGAAACTTTGAGGTATGATTTGCTCAACAATGTCTATACTTCTCTAGAGCATACTCATACCATATTCTCAATTGATGTTCATCTTTCAGGCATCACCTACGCTAAGTTGCCTTACCAAAGCTGAATTTACAACTTCACCAAGTATCAGCTATTGTACTGCATATGATCATTGTCAGTCTGTACGAGTGATGACTGGATTATAACCTGCTTGTATTTGTAAAGAAGTTTCTGCAATAGTTTGGCCTCATACATTGCTTGAATAAACTTGCTATGATGTATGAAGCTGTTATTGATAACACGTGCTATCACTTTGTGAGTAGTGAAAATCGAACGAAATCGAAATCAACTACTATTGTTGATTTTCATACAAGAAAATACAAAATAAAATATTAAAGGACTGAAGAATGAGAAAAGCTTCTCCTCCCTCCAATAGACAATTTGCTCTATATTGCAGTCGGGAAAACCTCTCTTAACAGTTTTGATTAATTCAGAGACTTGTGAGCCTTCTGATTTTCAGTTTTCAATTTTAACAAAAGCTAAACGGAACCTGATTTTGCTCGTCGTCGTTCAATAGACTGACATTGTAATAACCTTGCACTCCTATTTCCGATGATTATAAAGAGACACAAACGGCATTAACTTATGCGACTGAAACTGTAGCAAAAAGAAAGGTACGAAATACATCTAGATACATTTTTGCCAAATTTTGTGGAATAAAGTTCTGTAATTGCATATGTTAATGAACGCCTGCTCACATACGAGTAGATAACTTAACAATTGTTTCACTTCAATGCTCACCATTGTTCTACTTATACGAAATAGGACCAGACCTTGACACTGCAAATCTTGGCAGCGGACTGGGGCCTCTGCTTCCCGAAGTTGAGCCTTCAACATACTTAACTTTCCGGCTTGAACTGTAATCCAATGGCCCAGACCGGCGAACATTCCGGTGTTTGCTATCCATGCTCTTGAGGTTTCCACTATCAGTATCATATATGTCTTGGCTGTGTGATGATGATCCTTTAAAGTAACCTGAATCAGGAGTTGAATCTCCCCGGGGCTGCCTCGTTACAGGAGAAGCATGTGCTAATGATACAGCAGGTGAATGGCGGGGTGATCCGCTTAATAATGCCAGCGGGATTGATGGTGAATTTGAATAGTACTGACTGTATATAGAACGGAGAATAGCAAAGGGTACATGAGGTTCCAGTGAACTTCTTGGAAGAAATGGTGAGATCTCTGAGAGTTGGTCCAGAAATATCAACTTGGCTACAAGATGAGATCTGCCCAAAATAAAGAGATTCATCAAGGGTGTCCATATATTTATATGGTAACTACTAATAAATGCATTCAGTAGATTGAACAAATGGATATCCTTAAATGATCTTTGGTAACAATAGAAAAAGATTCATCTCGAGATGCAGTGATGAAAAGAAAAGAACTAACACTCAGAGATCATGCATGTCCCAGATAAACTCGAACACAAAACAAATATATTATAGCCATCTTAGCTAACCTGTTATCTTCGCTCCAGGAATCTAGAGCTATTCCTGCACCAAATTTGACAAAAACCTGCATTGCGGACTTAATGCTTGCTTCTGCAGATACACGGCTTTGTATTTCAGGATCCAAAGTCTCACCATGGCCATTTGAGAGAGATTGTCTCTGTTGATGTTCACGTTCCAATCTAACATATGCATGTCCTGCAATCACAGAACTAATGCACCTGCCAGAAAATTTTTGTTGCAGAATAAAAAAAATTAGCTTGAAATGCCTAACATGATACTTAAAAGGCTATTTCTTTTACTCAATATCCAATAAGGGATGTGAAAAACATAAATGATCATGAAAGGAATACAGAGCTTCAGTGGATGAATTGTAAAACAAATAAGTAACAGATCTTCAGTTCAAAGTCGACAAAGCAAAAGAAATCAAATATGTGGATTGCCAATCGACTAATCAAACTAATAATTGGGTAGAATTAGTGATCAATAATCATGAGGATTGGATAATTAGTATGCATGCACTGCAGTTTCTTAATTTCCAAGTATTAAGTTGAAAAAATAAACACACCTTGCTAAGCAATGGATATTGTTGTTAAAGCCCCCAGTCTCAATATTGAAGCCAGTGGTGTTCCAAATATTGGATGCCATGAAGGTTGCAAATAGATAAGGCAACAAGCTCCATGACTCATCATTTGCACCTCCTACCTCCTCCAAAATAGATCTTACCCACTGAGAATCGTGATCAGCAATCACACCAATGCTATTTGCCACCGCTTTAATCCTCCTGATTTCCTTCTTTTCAGGTATTTCTTGAGGTATATGCTTAACCACCCCAGCAAGAAGCGAGTGTATCAGTGGTGCACCTTCTTCAAGAACAGCTCCAGCAGCTTCAGCTAGAAGGTGATCAAAAGCCAGTGCTTGCCCTGCCTCAATACAGAACCCAATTATCGTGTCCAAATCCACAATCTGCTTCAAACATGCCTCTCTTTCTATTCTGTCACCAGAATGCATACTGCTGGCAATTGCCTCTAGTACCTCACGGTTTGACCGCAGTGATGTGTCAATGCAATTCAAAAGGGCAGCTGTGTGGTCTTTCATCATTCTGTCCAGCCTGTCCACTCCGTAGCCACCAAAAAGACGAATAAAAGCCTGCAATTCCCTGAGATCAGTGACCGACTCAGCAAAATATCCACCAACAGGCCTTGTGCTTTTGAAGCATTCATGGATTGGTGTAAACAGAATTCCAGCACCAGATACGTCCTTGACTATATTTTCTATGTACCAGTTGCATACTACTTCAGTGGCTGATCCAGTAAGTTGCTCTGCTGGTTTGTCAAACAATTGCAAAGAAGCAACAGGTCCAGTGAAGGCCTCTGCAAGCAAAACTTCTCGAATACCCTGTGTCAGATCCATGCTAATATGATGCTCTGCCAGGTGAACAATGCTCATATGTCTGCGAATCATTGACTCCAGGATGGTAGGTCGCTGAAGATCATTATCAGTTTTCAGTACTGCAAGTAATCTCCTCTTGAAATTGTTAAGGATGCATTCCCTCATATACTGCACATTAGATTAGAATGTTATAATAAAATCACAAATATGATCTGATCTGATTTTGTACACCATTTATGCACAACATCTTTTGGTGTAAATATACACAAATATTAGACCAGCCTAAAAGTTTCAGTTACTCCAAGTCCTCCATGACAAGCTATAAATAAAAATCAGCTGAAGGTAAGTGCCAGCTTATCATATAGGTTTCATTTTTAACTTCTGTTCATTTCAAAATTTTGACGAGTTCAAAGCTAGAAGATAGATTCTTTTTTCTTTTTACGTTATCAGTTGAAGTTAACAACACTATAGAAACACAGTTATCAAGCTGCTACAAGTATGCATTAATATGTAGCACTCTTTCTTTTTCATTTTCTGATGCCCCCAAAATTTTTAGATCTTGCCAAAATCAAGATCAATACTCACTAAGTCATGAAAAGAAACCATAGCTGTCCAGCAACCAAGGATGACATGCCCACAGAAAAAGAACCAGACAGCTGACAAAACCAATCAACAATTTTTGCAAAGTTCACCAGAAAAGCCTCCACACACCAATCAAAGTCTCAATGCTTCTGTCATCGTCTCAGTTTTTCTTCAGTAGAAAAGCACTCACCAGCTACACACCGGCCAGTAACCTCAAAAGCCCATTATCTTCTCAATTCTCTCCAGCTGCCATCTATCTTGGTTCTCTTGGCCTGGAGATCTCTCTGTGGTTATCAGGTTTTTCTCAAACCTGGTTGGCAACTCTCAAAGGTCATCTTTCTCTCTTTCTTATTTTGTCTCAACCTAGTTGGCTCATCTCATACATCTATTTTCTACTGTTTCTCGTTATTTTGAGCCTATAAAACAAATCTGAAAATTGCTGCTAAGTTAGATTTTCTCTCAAGGTTGCTTCTTATCTGAAAAAAAATAGCCATGAGATCTCTCTTGCTTCTTGTCACAGCTAGATCAAGCACTCTGTCTCTGCTCACCTCAAACTGTATGAGAAATGTTTTTGTCTCAAATGGACGTTGAGATATTGTGTTATCTGTCATGAAAGTGGGGAGAAAAACGCTGTTAATTTGAATGCTTTTAGTGTTGCAGCTGTGTTTGCTGAGTGGCTGGCAGCAATGAAGGAGTTGGGTGTAAGATTACCAAATTGGTGCACAAAGGAACGTTATTGTATCCTTGATCCAAGTTGGCACTACAAACACATATGCTCCAACTTAAGAGGGAGTGTTAAAGCTTAAATAGAAATGTATGATGCCAGCTAGCGCTTATTAGGGTCTTATTGTCATGAGTTGTCTTTCCTCATTTGTTCTAGATTTAGCTCTATACAAATATTGCACTGGTTCATTAGTAAAACACAACATAATAACAATGAAATCTATATTTTTTCTCTGCCTGTTTGGCTTTCTCTGCTAACAACAGGAAAAAGGCAGAATGAACATATTGATGTTACTAAATCATAATGATCTCAAACTTTACAATGAAAACAAGAAAACTAGAAGGACAAGTAAGATAAGCTCAAAATGTTGGCGGTCATTATAAAGTAGATTTGCGATCTCTAAATGAGAGAGAAGATTAAGGTCAATGAAGGGTACTAAGAAACAAGGACCTGTTCATTGAAGAAGAGGGGGAAGTACTAAACCAGTGGAAACCCTCATAAAGCAAGCACAAGGACAATGAAAAAGCATAGAAGGTATTCCTGAACACAGTTCTACAACCATAAAAGGAAAATTTAGGATTGCAGGTGTGGAAAAGAAACTCACCTCCCTCAGAACAAAGACATGATTAAGAACACATATGGGTTCCATATCATTCAAAACTGAACATAGGTTGGTCAACCTCTGCACTGCAGCTTCTAACCTGCCATAAAGAAAAAAGGTTAAGATCCCATTGTTCAGTGAATTGCAGGTTTTTCCCATAAGGGAAAAAAAAATCCACCACTTTCATAAAGCGTGCCTTACATTTTAATAGAATTATTATTTTCAGGATAGCTCTCGTGACCAGGCAAAGGAAAACCAGCTGCTACTTTTGGAGATTTTGCTGAAGGAATTGAAACTCTTGATGCATTGTTCAAATAAAATGCTGCATGCTCCGGAAGAAGCTGGGATTTCTCTCAAAATTAGATTTATGGAACAATTTACCATCAAAAAGTTTTCTCATGCTATAACTTAAGAATATGAACCTGAAGCTCCAGAGCGCCAAATCCTCCTTCAGAATCTAGAATGTTGATCAGCCCTTCCAATCCTCCCATGATGGATTCAATAAGAGACTCAACATATAGAACTGCATCTCGCCCAATTTTTGTTACCTGCATGCAATAAAATATATTTTTAGTCATTTCGCTTCTATTTGCTTTACATGAGGAGAAGAGATGTGGATGTAAAAAGCATCTAGCACCACATTTGCCTGTTAATAACCATTCTGGCAATTTATGCATTAGCAGTTAGACAAGCCAAAGGTTTATATTATGGTTAAAAAAAAATAATAATACTATCACTATAATTCAAGGAGTAATATATTTCAAGGAACCATAAAACAGTGAATTTCATCTGAAGACTTAATTAGAAAGACAAAATCCTTCATACAAAATACCTTGAGGAAAGGAAAATGCAGTGAATGAACACTCTCATCTTTCCAGTAATTCTGGAGCTATAATATCATATCAGAAGGCTTTTTATTATCTGCGTTCAATTAGGATTTACAAGTACCGTGCCATCTTATCTTAGTTTACTCCAGCAGAAGAGAGAATTGTAGAGGATCAATGAACCTCAGTGCAAAATGCATGTGCAAATCCCATGCCTAGACAAACTCAAATCCTTTTGTATCAACAAGAACCCCCTGAACTTACTTAGTGTATGTTGTGTTCAAAAATGGGGCCCTCACCTAAACCCTACAATCTTTGGGAAGTGGGAAGAAACTCAGCATTTTTTGCAGGTAAGTGGTAGACTTTAGGAATTGAACCCCACACCTTGAAAGTCTATATTTTTTACACACAAAGAAAATATGGATTCAAACATATTCCACCACAAAAAGCCAAAGATCGAAAAGCATCTATATACAAGAATGATAAGGATCAAACGTCTTATTTTTTGGTTGGAAGTTGATTAATCAATGAAAGGGAATAAAAGAACAAAAAAAAACATGTTTTGCACTTTGGGCTTCATGAAAATCACACACTATTTTGCCACCCTACTCTTGAATAAATGTAGTTCACTCTAAGAAAGGAATTTTTTTTCCATTTTCGGTTGCTCTTCAAGCATTGTTTAGAGCCCTTTTAAAAACATTAATTCCACCTAAGTCCTAGGAGCATTTTTATCCTTCCTAAAACTGGTTGGTTCTCAGCATGCGAAAGTATGAACTTAAGGATGCATTACCTCTTCGGGAACAATTGGAGAAGCACACTCAGGAAAACTACTAGCCACACCAAGCCATGCACAACAATGCTGAGGACGTCCTTCCGGTCCAAACATAGTGTTCCTAAAAACCTGTAATAACCATTATAGTTGTATCAAAATTAAATATAAGAGCAGGAAGCAGGATAATAGGGACAATATCATTTCGAGTAAAATTGTTCCCACTAAATCAGTTAAAAATACAAAGCAATTGCATACTGCAGTAAGGTGCTGGTGGTAGAAATACAGCTTTTTGAGACTTCCATGCTTTGATAACTGAGACTCCAGTTCATCAACACATCTGCAATGAAACAAATTCAAACACATCATTATGCTTCCTTCGCATGTCATGGTGTTTCTCTGTGTATCAACTGTTGAATCTGACATACATTTAAATATTTCAATAATTTTTCATATAAATGAACCGTTAAGGTCTCACTATGGAAAGAATCATCCAAATAGACTGAACAGAAGGAAATTAACTTTAAGTTCTAGAAAAATGCAAAAACTGACTCAGTTGAGTTGTCTTGGAACCCACAAATTGATCCATTTTGGTAATATTAAAGCCACCGGAGGATTTTCCTCCAGACCTTCAAATACCAACTCCTAAAAGTTTAGATTCACTTTAATAGCACACTTTGACTTGTATGGCAGAATCTTCTCAACACCTTTTTGCACGCACCAACAGTGCTTCAAACTCTCACAAGCTGCTTATTACTTGAAAACTATGCCCCTTACATTGCAGTATGACTTTCCATCAAGTCCAATTAATATAGGACATAGAATAGGAGATCTGGGTCATTCACAATCAATATCCCGGATGAAAAATACAGGCCTCTCCTGGGTCGCAAAAAGATTATATAGCAAAAGAGTGCAGGGAGTTGTGAATATTTTGAAGAACAGAAAAAATATAAAGGTATGGCTCATTAAGGCTAGGAGGTGAAATAGGGTTTAAAGGTTTGGTAGTCGTTGCTCAAAGACCCACGCAAGAGAGCAATTAGTAAAAAAAGGGGGTTTCAAGCTAGTTTGTATCCCCAGAGGGCAGTTTTGATGCAGGGGCAAGGTTTTCTTTGTGCTCTTTGTAGAAAGTCGAGGAAATATTCATATTGCTTTTGTATAGGTTTAAGATTCCCTCGTTAGGGTATTTTTTGGCTTCTTTGCAGACTTCTGATACACTTTGTAATTCTTCTTCTTCTTCAATATATGTTTTCGGTTTCTTACCAAAAAACAAATTTACAGCTTTAAACTTCATTTTTGGTCACGTCACATTGACACTACAAATATTACTCCAAATTTCAAAGCACAGTCACTTCTGGAATTACAAGAATAGTATTTACCAGTGTAATTTAAAAGTCCATGCATAATAAGCATGAGCAAGTTAACACAAAGAATCACAACACAAATCGAAGTCAAGGAAAGCACCTGGACCAATTGTATGCCGCATTTCCTTCTGATAGTAAGCCTTCCTTTCCTGTGGAGACAGTAGCTTTCTCCAAATGTCTTATATTTATAGATGAACGTGCTGATGTGACAATCATCAATATTGATAGCCAGTCCTTGCGGAAGCCCTTATTGACAATCAGAAATTATAATCAATCACCTACCACACTTGTAAGAAACCAATTTCAAATGAAGACTAAAATAACAGTGAACAAAAAGAATAATTGAAACATAAAATAAAATACCCATTCAAAGTACTTAACTATTAATATAACAACTAAAAGAAAACAACAGTATTTTCTGTCATCAAATAAGATTATTAACTTAAGCCAACTAATATAAAGCCACACAACAGTTAATTGTAATATACAGGAATTAAGAAATAGAATAAATAGAACACTGTTGTTTGTTGATAGGAGAACAAAATTTTGTAGCCTTGCATTTTCAATTTTATACATTAACAACATAGGATTCCTAGAACCCTCTCGTACTAATATGTGCTCATTTATGTTATTATATTCAGTGAAAGAGGTATCAACTAAGAGTACAGCATGCAGATAACCAAAGATGTACAAACAAAGGGAGGGGGGAAAAGAAAGAAAGAAAGAAAGAAGGGAGCTTCTAACTGTCAAAGCAGCAAGCAAAGGAACCCTTGGAGTCTCCAAACCGTAAAATCAGTGGATGAATAGTTATAATGAGAATGGCATCAATTATGAGAAAAAGATAACAGTTAAATCACTATTATAAAGATGTGTATACAAACAAGAGTACATACAGAAACAAACATTCAACCATAAAAAGCACCGCTGAAGCTCTAGATTTACCATGACGTACCAGCAAATGATTGCCATGTGTAATAGAGAAAATACCGTTGTATTGTTAACTTTCATGTGCATAAACACACATAAAAATACAGAACAGATACAATTAAGAAACTCCAAAGGTATCCTACAACCCACTTTAGTTTCCCCAGGTTTCTCATATGACATTATGTATCCATGATACATGATTTCACATTAGCTTTGAAAAGCAACCACTCAGTAACATTTTTCTGCCACACAATAGCGACTCAATATTTAAGCAACAAATAAGAAACATTTGTGCAACAGAGGATACTAACGCCACTATCACAGCTCAATGCAAGTCAATGGTTTTTCCGAAGCCAATGTGAACTATTCATACTAAGCAAATAGAACATGGATTGAAAAGAGCGCTTACAGATAGATCGCATGTGATGGCAGATATGTTTTCACCCTGTGGTTTTGGTATGTTTTCAAGGTGCTGAACTATCCGTTGAAAAAGTCCTTTCAAGGTTGCATCAAGATCAAGGGCCACCATTCCTGCAGTTCCTAGCAAAAACCGGATTCTACCAGCACAGGAAGAAAGATATGATAATGCATAACCTCGAATAGCTGCAGTTAAAAAATACAAAAAAAATTATAAAGCTTACTCATTCCTATAACTGGGAAACCTTGCTTAGCACTAACAGATAAGAAAAGCATAATATATCGCAGCTCAACAATGTTCAACATCCAGATAAGCTCTACACTACCTCAACCAAAGATTCAGTAAGAGACATAACAGACTGCACTCCAAGCCCCACTTTGACTATTCCCCATAGACACCCCTCTCAATCTAAGAAAGAGAGAAGCATTATACACACCTCAATACTGTTTTTTTCCCAACAAACAACCAAAATCAAATTAATGTAACAAATTTGTTACAAAAAATTAGCAGGCAGCTCATCACTATGAAAAGAGAAATTGCAACAATGCCAGTAATTAAAAAGTCATTTAACAAGAGTTACCCAACTTTCGAGAGAAAAAATGAGTGATATATCCTTGTATTCACTAGAAAACAAAGCCTGTTCCCAAATAAAGTTAGAAAATGAGCCTCATTTCACAGAAATTCAAAACCTTGCCCCCAGGATCTTCACTCACCACCTTATAATCAAGAAATATAGCATGAACAGTCTCTCCATCCATTTTTGGAAACCAGCATCTATCACAAAATTGCTAGGCAAATGAAAAGCATTTATTCTTCCGTTAATAAAATGAGCTATTGGATTACATTTTACAAGTTTAAATTTTTTAATTCAACTGAAATAGGTCAAGGATTTTAAAGTCATGATTATGTGTATAATATGCAAATCAAAATCATATTTGACCACCACTGGAAAAGCGGGTCTAGATGACACTGATTTAACCTGCAATATACTTGCGCACTAGGCAGCATAGGCGGTCCATTCCATCTAACAAGAACCCAATAGTTGGATCATTTGGATCCTGCAGTCAAAATCATTACAGTTTAAAATAAGCATTTAACTGACAGGTAGGCCTAATTAGAGCAATTTCATGGTAACAAACTCAACTAATACAAGAAACTTCACTTACCATGTCCACTGGTGCCACTCGACTAGCTTTAGATTTTGACGATGCAACTCCTACATGTTGGAAAAACCAGATCACCTCATTTTGGGCCAGAGCCAAGGCAGAAAATACCATCTGCAGGAGAACTCTAAATCATTAGAGAAGCCACTGTTGCAAGTAGTACTGCCCTATTCATTAGGTGTGTACATATGCAAATTTGATTTCTATTCAATTACAAATCAGTTGACAGGAAGATGTTGGATTATTCCCTCCAATTTTTTCACTTTTTTATTATTTTCCAATCAAAGTATAAATATGCTAAAAATATAACTAGCAAGTACAGTTATATATTCAAGCTGCACAAATATCAGCAAATCAACCTTGTCCAAACAAGAAAACATGTACATAAGCATCATATCAGGCATCAAAGCATAAAGATTAGAGAAGAAGCAGGTAAATTAAGCTTTAGTTTTTCCTCTTTTTTTTAATCTTGGGAAAGGGACTTGGATAAGATGTTAAGTAGTCTTATTAATAATGGCTTCAAGTCTTACCTGAATGTTTGGAGCTAATAAACTTGGCTGATCAGTAAAAAAGAGCACCATTCTTCCAATTTCTTGCTTTAATAATATTCTCCTCTCACGGTGTATCAGATCACATGATAAAATTGCTTGCTCATGAACCTCACTGCAAAACTTAATCCCTTTACCATCTCATACTCAATTATGGTGTGATCCAGAAAGATATTAAGAAAAAAAGAAAGGCAAAGTACTCAACATACCAGTTTAACAATGAAAAAAGCGAACCGGATTATATTCCCAACAAAGAAAATCTAAATATTGTATAAAAGCGAACAAGTGAACGCACTAAGTAGATTACTTGCAAATCCAGATAGCTAGAATTTTTTGCCAGTCGAAATACAATTTCAAAAGCATATACATCGGTAGACAATTATTTTTAAGACCTTCCAAAACTTTCAACATTTCTCATTAGAAACTTATTTAAATAAACACATCGGCAATACATGACAGGAATCAAGTTTCCAAGTGAAATTAAGAAGAAATTGCTGCATTAAATTAAAAATTTCTGAATGTTTCAAACCATTTGTCAGATATTAAGTGCATTCCCACATGACAGAGAAATTTTTTATGATTTTTACCGTTTATTCTTTTTACTCCTTTTCTCGGAATCATAAGAAATTGCTACAATAGTGAAAATGCACCACCTCATAAATTCCTACACAAGCAATTGCATATTCCATTGTAAAATATCGTTCGATTTCACAGCAGTACAGCCAGAGGGAAAGAAACTGAAAAATTATTGTGTTTTGCTTCACAGATGACATGCTTCTTTCTAGCTTACACTATTCAGTACTGTTAAAATATAAAAATAAGTTTGCTCTTGCTTTTGAAGGATTTGATATACCTTATCATCTTCTCAACCTGCTTTGCCACACTATATTCCAAATCTGCTTCCTTCTGTTTAGTACGTCCAGATTTTGCCATCTTTTTTGATTCCAATATCCGAGGCAAAACATATAACTGATAATCCTCATGCACTAGTACATACTGCATGTACAAAATCCCAACAATGATAGGCTTCCACAAAATGGGATTTCCATTTGAACAGGAAATAGTAAAACTAACCTCATCTCTGAATAGTGAAAGAATTAAATTTTCCTTTAGTACAACCTAAAAGCCATTGAAAAAGGATAGAGAGTAAGTCAGAGAAGACAACCAGCAGAGCAGAATCACAGAAGTAACATCATGTCTAAAAGAAAAAGGGAACATGAAAAATTGGCAGTTATAGAAGCAAACATGTATGATCCAATCAGGAGCTTCATCAACCTCTTATGACAGGAAAAATAAATAATAACAAAATTATTAGGTTGGAAAACATATACAAAGAACTTAGCTATTGAATGTTATGCATAACTTGGGACAGGGTCACTGATACAGCAGAGATGGTGAAAGGTAAGCAACAAAAATGGATTCAGTTTGCTCATATTCAGACTTGGTTCAAGGCATAGAGATTCACTATAGAAATTCGGCTGTTTGTTTTAAGGTCCCATTAGACCCCAACGACCACTACAATTTGATTTGAGCAAAATTTCCTTCATTCTAGTTGAAGATTGTGAAGTTTGTCTAATAGCACCACAAAATACAATGTATAGATCAATTAAATTGAAGATAAGAAACCGTTAACAATGCTTACTAAGTTAATCTGACACACATGAGAAGTATAAATAGAGATTTACACGAGCACTTAAAAACAAAAATGAAAATGGTGGATCCAATTCCGTCATATTTTTTAAGTTTCTATGCATGTAGTAGCCTATATTCTACAGGACTATGAACATTTCATGTCAAACACCTCATTTTAAGGTCATTCACAACACTTTTTTCAATCTGTCGCATTTTTATCAACAACATCTAGCAAAACTTTAAGTCTCCAATGCCTCATGGTTTTAATTTGAAGAAGTTTAAACTCTCTCTCTCTCACAATTCACTGTTCACTCTTCATGTCAATAGTGTATCTAATGTCAGAGGATCATCAATCAGTACATGCATATATCTTCATCCTGCCCACATATATTCAATTTGATGGAATATTACACAACAAAAGGAGAATTTTTTTTAATAAAAAAGAAAAGAAAAAGGCCATTGAAGTGGAGGTTACCAGAGCAATATCAATGCTAGTGACACGGAGTAGCTCGTCAGGACAAACAAGATAACCAAGTAACACCCACTCTCGATATGAAGTCACATTTGCTAGATCTTGTGCTCTCTGCGGGGTGTAAAATCACCAAGTGGTTAATAAGGAACACCTTTATTCATAAACAAGATAACCTAAGTAGAGCCATAGTTAAGCAAGTTGAAAACATATAGCAAATCTAATAATATTCTAAATAATGGCATGTACCATTGGGTGAGCAGAATTGGTGAGTATATCAGGATATCGAGGATGATATGGACTTAAAAACCCCTCATTTCTGAGCTTCCTTGTATCTGTAGATAAAAAAATAACAGGACCAACAGCCTCCAATACCTGGAAATGAGAATAAAACTTTAAATGATGGTGCATCACTTAAACATAAATAACTGAACAATCATACAACTTTGAGGTCATAGGAACCACCATACTTGTCAAAGTTCACCAACATTTAACTGTTTAATTAAATCATCTGGTTGACCTTCATAACCAGACAGTCCAATTTCGACAGTTGTAACATGATACCAGTAGTACCAATGCCTGTACCGAATCATTTTGTTCTGTGGCAGCTGGAAATAACAATACCATCTGTGCATTTAACTAAACATATGCTTGCTTATTTGGAGAATTGATTTTTCCATTGACTGTGAATTTTCATTCAATGGTATTTTCATTCTTCAACCTTTAAACAGACATAAGAAAGGTAATAAGAATTGACAGAGTGAGAGAGATTGGATTCATTAGAGATAATTTATTGATAGAGTATACACGGTAAGGCGATGTCCTCCCCATGTTGTTATCAGCAGATGTTTCTTTTTTCCATGATAACAAACACTACTGAGCATGGCTCAAAAATAGTTACAAATGGAAGCAAAGTCTTAGCTATCAAAAAGATATTTAATACCACTCCAAGACAAAAGTGAGCATGGCAATGTCAGATACTAAACTTTGTTATAACACAAGCATGGCAAGAAAAAATTACCTCCCCAATACGTGGGCTCACAAAATTTAGGTCTTCTTGTAACCCTTTCAATGGCGGATCATAAGAGTCTATAAACTGAACCAACCTGAAATTCAACAAAAGATATATGGAAATAAGACATGTAATCAAGCAAATTATAAGAATCATAGGGGTAAAAAAGAAAACTAAAATGCAAATTTTGAATACACTATTACTGTACAAAGATCAAGAACTTGAACTGTTACAAGAGCATTGATGCAAATATGACTTCTTTGCATCAAAAGAGGCCATTTCTGGTTCAAAAAAAGAATATGTTATAAATAGGCTAAAGGTGCCTATTTTGGAATCCATACTCTATAACATTTCAAGCATCATCAACAGGTCACAACTCAATATATGCTATGTCAAGATCAACATTGGAAGCTGCCTGAAGAGATCACAGACTACAGTAAACCAGAATCAAGAATGGAAATTGCAGCAAGGCGAGATTATAATCCACTATTGAAAGTGCATGATAATACAACCATAGCCCTGCAGAGGGAGAAAGATCCTAAGAAATGTTGGGGTCCCTGACACTCAGCAAAAACTCGCCAATCATTTCTCCCTGAAATGATGAAAGCTTGGCTCTGAGAAATTCTAAACAATGCTTGAACAGGTACATTGTATCAGAAAGTTACTGAAATTATTCTACTGCTCATCAGCAAAAATACAAGCTGTTATACCTACTTTCAGTTAATTTTTTTCTGCTGGATGCTTAGCTAGTTATATGTTCGAGTAAGAGATAGCAAGAGCATCAATTTCATTTTCTCACAAAATGGGTAAATGAGTGACAGGATAAAGAGTGATTTTTTCATGCACCTCTATTAAAGGAATAAGACAAAGATTAAACTTATTGTTTACCTCGATATTTTTCTTATAGAAAGCAGAAAAAGATTATTTGATATTGGCAAGTTGAAGATTCACTTCTTGAAGATCTCATCGATGGACAGAAAACAGGGGCAAAATGTACGTTGAGAATTCTGTCCTGTCAACTTAGCGAAGAAAAAATTTTGAGCTTCCAAAACTTTTCAATTTTGAGAATTACCTTCAAATTTCTTCCAGTTTTCTAATACAGTGGCAAAGTAGATAAAAGGCCAGTTTTGTACAACAAATTAGCCAGAAAAACTAGAAACCTTCAAGCATTGCAAACACATTCAAACATACTCAAGGACAAGAGTCTCCAGTTCATGTTACTGAAAGGATTATTAGCAAATTGTATAGTTAAAAGGCATTTAAAGAGGAAGATCTTCCAAGTTCATAATTTCTAGCACATCTGGCAAATCGAAAAATATTAATACAGTAATCAAAAAGTATCTTACCGATGATAATAATCAAAATCTCGGTCATTTCTTGACAAAGCATGCAAAAGGTTATATATTTGCAGCATCATTTTCCTTGGCATCTGATATCAAAACATCAATTTCATCATAACAGAAAAAATCAAAACATGTGCACAAACAGATACAGATGACTACAAGGAAATGTATATTTGAGAAAAATAGCAGAATTTCCTTTAAATGGCATTGATTGACTAAATATGCGCATAAAATTTGACTTACCTTCTCAGAAAAAAGATTAACACGGACAAAGGAGCAGAACAGATCCATAAACGCGTGTAGTATAAGTGAGTTCTGATGGGGCTGCAAAATACTGTGCCAAGTTATTAGAGATATAATGAAGAAACTCAAGAATCACAGTTCCCCTCATGTACCCAACAAGAACGAAAATTTTACATGTATTGACACATACCAACAAGGTAATGATGGAGAAATTTATCAGAAAGTCCTAGTGACAGAGATGTTTTTGTTTCTAAGATCATTTTCTTGTACCTTGTTTCAGGTCATACATCAAAATCTAATTCAATGTCCTCGCAACACAAACATTTTACATATCAAAGGAGAATCATTCTTTGAACTCACCAACAATGTAATGACCGTACTACTCAGATCCAAGATAAGTCGCAGTGCTTGTTCCCGAAATACCATCAAGTCAAGAAGCAACTGAACCATGCAGAAGAAAGATATTACCATGTTCAAAATATTGTAGCATCTTCCAAAAATAAGTAAATATAGAAAAATCGAGTATTTCAAATACTCATGTATTATCCAACAACATTTTTATTGATCAAACTTAAATTGGAAGCCAAATACCTTCCCAACAATTCTCACTTGTGGCATCAAACCCAACAATAAGAAAGGGACAACAACAAAGTTGATGCATATCATCAATGGCTTTCAACAATTTTCTTTCTGATTGTCTTAGTGATAATACTAGAGACACATTAGATATTTGCAGAGTAAAAGGATAGATACCTGAACCCATGGTTCCAAGTTCTGCAAATGAACTTCTGCACTGTCATGCAAAGCATCCAAAGAAGCTTTATCAACCTGCATCAATAGTCATACAAACAATAAAACCACTCAAATCTCATATTCATCAACCAACTACAAAGGAAAACCAAAAAACTTAAAACAAAAGGTCCATCCTTACACGTTCAAGTTGCAACTTGCTAAAGTGCTCTGGAAACTTTTTTGATAACAATAAACATATCCTCGGATGATTGGGGAACACACCCGATTTCCAGAACGCTTCAGAAAACACATGACCCACGGGATCTGGGTAATCCAACATTTGATTCAATCTATACATCTTAGCCATTAGTCCATCAGCAACTTCAATAAGCTGGACTACCCGCTGCATGTTCAAACCCTTATGGGACCCACCAGAACCCTGGACCTGTCCATCAAGACTAGCATTTCTAGAAGACCTTGATGACATCGGAGAACTCATGTCAGGACCCAAGTATTCAGTCCATCTTGATGGACCCTCCCACTCCCTCGATCTTCCAGCAGTGGGTGACAATGATGGTTCTTGGGAAGAAAAATGTTGCCGCGATTTTGCCATGAAGTAATCAATGCACTCTTAATTTCTACAAATAGAAGTAGGAGCTCGGGTCAAAATTCTGTAAAATTGAAGAATTTTATCTTAACATGCTTCCTCAATATGACATTTTCAAATTTATTTAATTGTCAGACTAGCACTAACAAATTTCCCTGTGAGATTAAGTAGTAGACAGAATTAATAAAAATAAAAACCTCAACTTTCTTAATCTTTTTTTCGGGTAATTTGCCTCATCACCGGAATAGGGTAGAGACCTGCATATGTTATCATAATTTCCAGCATTTTAGGTTCTAAAACACATAATTATTCACTTTCTCCCTGAAAACTTGGCATCACTATATGCTTATTTTCTATTCGTGGCAAAAAAATACAAAAAAAATATTTAAATTTGAAATTGAGGAGGTTACATTTAATAACATGTGTATCCTGAGTAGACTAAATGATCCCCTCAACTGAAATTAACCCATATGCTTCTTTTTTTTTTTTTTTCTTATTTGAATACAGTTTCTACATTAAAGAACTGAAGAACACGAAAGAACCGCGACTCTCTTCAGCCTCCACATCGACCAAATGCCTAGTAACTAACTACAAACTGTTAACCTCTTAATTCATAACAATCCTAGTTTTGAAAAAAAAAAATTTTTTAAAAAGTCAGAACAAGAATCAAAAATTTATCCGAAATTTAGTAATTCCACCCAAACTAACTCTGCATTTCGAGCGTTACTTATAATTCAAAAATAACAAGAATGAAAAAATACTTGGCCCAAGGAAAAACAGGCCAGAAACAGTTGATGAGAAAGTAAGTACCGTACAATTTAGAGCTTGAACTTCAGAAAGAGAACGAGGTTCAGCTTCTTCAAGAGCATCAGCTTCAGATCTGAGACTCTGCAGCTTAAAACGAAGAATCAGAAGCACTCCTTTACAATGAGAAAGCCTGGAGAGAGAAGGGGCAGTTGGATTGGTTTAAATAGAAGAGCAAAACGGAATTTTTATTTATTTAAATGAGTCAGTTTTATTTTTCTTTTTATTTATTATTTAAAAGACCAAAAAGTAGCGCGCACGACGGCGCATATACACGCATTGACATGAGTCGTACATACATAGTGGAAAAATACGAGAAACAAAATACATTATGAACAAACAGGGAATTCAATGCTGTATAGTATAAATAAATTTCTTTTTTTTCTTTTATTACTATCACATTTTGTGCTATAATTTTGAAATTAAAGTTTCAATTTTTACATTAAAATTTTAAGTATTGTGTTTTTAATTATACTATTTTATTGATATAATATAACTAAGATTTAGTTTAAAAATTATAATTTTTCATGACATTTTAAAAAAAAATGGAATGTTTCGTTAACACTAAAATTATGTAAGATTAAATTTTTTTAATTTATATTTGATAAGTAATTTCATCATCTATCCTAATTTTGCTACAATGTGTTGATCATGAATTTTTTTATTCAATACTATTTGTTCATGAACTTTGCAAGTACATGAATTACTAGATGTTGATTCACCTTTGTACATGTTATGTTTATTATTACAAGAGTTAATAATTAAGCAATATAAGAGAATTTTCATCGATAAAAATGAAAGTACATAACCAAACTTGTACTTTTTTTTTATTTAAAATTAATGACCACCAACTCTTTCATTTAGCTTTCAAATTATTGGAGCAAACAAAACAAACCCACAAAGTCTTGAACCATTTTGTGGTGGTTGGAATGTAATCCTTCCTCACTTGCATAGTGTTAAGATTTCAAAATTTGATGCTAAGTAAATGGGTATTTAGTATAACTTAAAAAAGAAAAAAAAGAAAGTGATGAAATAATAATAAATTAAAAAATTTATATAATTGTTACTACCTTATAGAAAAAGGGTATTTAAGAAAGAATAATGTTAAGCATACACACTAAAAAAATTGATATAATCTAATAGTATTAATAAAATAAAAATATAAAATTATTAAATTATTAATTATATTAATTTATATTTTTGTTCAGATACTATTAATATGTTAGGTTAATTTGTATCTCATAATTTTTATATAGAGTTTGTATTTTTAATATTAATATTTGAGAAATGTAACATAAAATTAAAAAATATATATTGTGAAAAAGCTATGATATACGGTATGGTATAAATAGTTGTACTCTAACATATGAACCATAACATAACATAAAATTTAACGGCGCAATTGTGCATGGGACGGAATATACAATAGTCATTATACTAAGTGAGATAATTTCCCCATTTTTAAAATTCTATTAGTATAATATATAAAAATATTAAAAATAATTCGTATACCAGACTGGGTGTGACGACAGTTGTACTCAAGGTTTACGTCATTAACATAAATTATATATATATATATATTTAAAAAAAAAAAAGGTTAATAGTAAATTGATCAATGATAGTGTGTATTAATAGTGCAGAACATGATACCATGGCTAATACAGCATGCGATGATGATGATGATATTTATTTATTGTTTTAAATATGGTTTGATTTTATTTTATATTTGGTAGGCACCATGGAGGTGCGTACATTAGAAGGGATTGTTTGTTTTTAGATTGTGAAGAGGAAGAGGAAGTGGTGGACATACGTAACTTTGAAATTAATCCACCATCATTTCATTTCCTTCTTCACTCTAAAATTTGACACCTCAGCATACTCAATTTATTCGTTTAGTTTTCTGTTTCTTTAAAAATCTTTCATATTAATTCATTACTTTGGACGAAAATGAAAAGAAAGTGGAACATTTGACTGTTACAATGATTATGATTGAGAGAAATATTACAATAATCACAACAAAATATAGATAGATTATTTAAAATTATGTATAAAAGTCGATTAATACTTCCAAACTAATATTTGCATGTGCTGTAAAAATTTAGTACTAAATTCGTACCAAAATTCAAACTCATAACATATTTGATATTTTATTATTAAATTTGTTTAAATAAATATTTAATATTTATTAAATTTATAATATATTTAATATTTCATTATAAAATTAATTTAAATAAATACTTAACATATATTGAATTCATGCAAATATTCTTAAATTTTTAGTAAATTTTTTATTTTTAATTAAATTTGTCTTTTTATAAAATATTAAATTTAAACTCATAATTTATTTAATTAAAATAATAAAATTTAATATTAATTTAAAATAAAATACATCATGTACATAAAATATCAAGTTTATCAATATAAAATAAAATTAATCATATCAATCTATAAAATATATATATATAACTATTTTAGAAATTCACACATAAAAAATAATAAATTTAAATAAAATTCTATAAAACAATTATTATTTATTTAACCCTAATATATATATATATATCTATTACAAAATTATAACATAGTAGGCAATAACAAATTGATAATAAAAATTTATAAATCTATGAAATAATACCACCAAACTCATATATTTAAGAAACTAAATATTTATAAGCACTTGAAACAAATATTCATAAATATTTATTCGCATTTATAACCATACTAAATTTGAAATGAATTTTTATTTTTTATTTTTTTAATGTGCTAAGAAACATGTCAAATTCATTTTATTATAATCAAATACTATAGATTAGTAAATTCGAGAATAAAATTGTTATCTCTATTTAAAATTTATATATATATATATATATACATATTTGAACAAATAGAGTCTTTGTGTTTATTTTTAAAATTAATAGAATTAAAAAAAATTTTCAACCAAATTTTAAAAATGTGTATGATTTTTTTTTAACAATATTTTATTAAAGGGTAAACACATTCATTTAGGGGACATATCTGTATAAATCTTTATAAATATTACTGGTACGTGGTTACAATTACTGAGGCCTATCCTAAGATAACAAACAGCTCCTCAACAATATATATATATATATATATATATATATATATATAATAAATTCGAACAATCTTAACAAAATGTAAACCAACGTTATTATTAATAGGGTTTAAGAAAAAAATAGTAGTACCAGACGACAACATCACAGGAATTAGTTATTTGATTCCGACAGTTATTGACAAATAATACAATCGTTAGTTTTTTTATAATATCGCCATTTAATTACGGATGTATCTAACTCTCCTAATCTTATGTTATTTTAATATTGAAAAAGACACTCAGAAATTGACTAATATTTAACCAAAAATCCAAGAAAGAATAAAAACAATTAAAATAAATATTGTAGCTTGTTTTATTTGCCCACATAAACACCACTACTTTGTTTTATGGCCCCTATTCTTATCAATATACAGTGAGATTGTTTAACACTTTTGTTAATGGAGTTGAAATGGCAAATTAATAGACAACGTGGTATATCGGCATCTCTCATCATAATCCAATTAAAATTTATTTTATGTGATCAAGGCTCACTAGCCTTGAGAAGTATTTAATAATTTCTTTACAAATTATATATAAAAATTATTAAATATAAAACGTGAGATGTAATTAATAAAAAGATGAATTAAAATAAATAATAAATTAATAAACAAAGAGACATAACATTATCATATATTTATTTATTTATTTATAAATTAAAATTTAAATTAATTTAAAATTTAAATAAAATTGAATGTCGAAATTATTCAAAATCTAAATATAAATATTAAGTTGTTTGTTTTATTAAATAATAAATACATAAAAGTTATTAATTTTATATTTGTACTTTTCTTTCAAAAGATAGATAAATAATAAAATATTCTAAAAAATATTAATAAAATAATTTTAACTATTTATATACTAACAAAAACTATAATAATATAAATTTTATTATAATTAATGTTATACAACAGGTAAATAAATATATATATATATTGTAAGAAAATTTAAGTAAATTTAAATTAGAATTAAAACTAAAAAAAATAAAAAAAATAAACACATGGCGTCCTCTTAACCTGGTTATTACCACTTCAATTGAAAGAAAATTTATGAAAAATTAAATATGATTATTTGTGATGATACTTGGATTTACAAAGTATTTAAAAAATAGACAAGAAATAAAATAAAATTTCTACTTTTAAAATTCACAAACACACTCTCTCTCTCTCTCTCTCTCTCTCTCTATATATATATATATCATATTCTATATTGAATCAATATAATTGGCATCGTGCCAAATAATAACATTTTGTAAGTATGATTGACAATTTCTATACAAATATTAATTAAATAATAATAAGATAAAAGTAAATTCATGCATATTTCATCTATTCATTAACTTATTTTTAACTTAACACAAGTTCTTATCCTGTGAATGCAACTTTCATGTGATTTCATAACAACTTTATATAAATGTTGTAATTCTGTTTGTGTGCAATATTCACTCAAGATTTATGGGATTGCCTTTTTTATTATTAAAAAATAAATTATTTTTTTTTCATTTCTTTTTAGAAATTGTGTGTATAATTTCCAAGCTTATTTTAATTTGGTGCCATTGAATTTATATCATTTGAGCTTACAGTATTTCTACATCTTCGCTCATACCTAATCATGATTTCAAAGACAAAATATAATGAGATATTGAAGGAAACTAAAATATCAAAATAATTTTAACAATAAAAACGTAGTTTTTGAAACAATTATTTTATTATTTTTAATAATTCGATAATAAAAAATAAAATAAAAAATAAAAAAACTCAATTTTATAACACCTTTTAAATATTTATCAATCCTAAACTCCCATTTCTTTTTGGTGGCTAGTAGAGTTCAATCATGTCCAATATTATTTTCAAATCTATTTTTAAATTCTTTTGACACATTTTAAATATTCTTTACATTCATCATTAAAATTATTTTATTAAAATTCTTATTCAAAATTAAATTAGATCATCCAATAAAATCTCAAACCACATTCAACAGTATTCACATTCACACTTGGATTAAAACTTTCAATTATAGCTAAATAAATATTTTATTTATTTAGTTTATTTAATTCTAAATTATTAATATTAAAAAAATAATAAAAAATATTAATATTAAAAAAAAAGTGTTAGATAAGATAATCATCCAATTAAAGAAGAGAGAGAAATATAGATTGATTAAAAATAACAGACTTTAAGAGAGAAATGAATAAATAAAAATGAAACAAATAACTTAAAAAAATATTTTTTAATATGTTGTTTTTAAAATTTTTTTTTATTAATTTCTATATATATTTTTCTTTTTCTCTCTATTGTCTAATTTGATGATTTGATGGGAATGTA
Organism: Khaya senegalensis; assembly: GCA_032402905.1. Taxonomy (NCBI): domain Eukaryota; kingdom Viridiplantae; phylum Streptophyta; class Magnoliopsida; order Sapindales; family Meliaceae; genus Khaya; species Khaya senegalensis. The sequence continues at coordinate 4,494,450 of CP135547.1, read as the reverse complement.
ATATCTCGTAATTAAAAGCTAAAAGAGTTTTACATTCTAAACAATATGTTGTTATTGAAAACATATTTTATAATAATATTGAAAGGGATAATCTCTTTATATTTACCAAAGTAAATAACTCTATTATTATTTGAGTATAAAAAAAAAAAAAATCATATCATTTCTAAGATAGAACACTATTACTCTCTTAATACTTGTATTAATTATGTTAATCTTCACAAATCAAATAAATAAATAATTAATTAAATTTTTTATTTTTAAAAGGATATTCACAAATCAAATAAACAATTAATTAGTTAATTTTTTTATTTTTAAAAGGTTAGACTATGGTAGAATGTCATAGATACAGTGGCTAGTTGAAACAATTTAATCCTTCATGAAATTTAAAAATAATAAAATATTATTAAAACACCTTAAAGAAAGTGTATCTTGTTAAACACTAAAAAAATGCTTTTCCTAAACCTAATTCTTGTTCTCTTTATAATCATGTATAAGTCAATCATCAACATGTAAATAAAACCTTTTCACTTTAAGCTATGGATAATTAAATTATTATTTGATAAAATTTTAATTCCAATAGATATATATATATATATATTTTCTTTTCTTTTATCATTTAACCATTGTTTTATAATTTTCATTCGTAGATCAATAATTTTATTGATTTAAAATAATCATTTATAGATCGACAACTATGTTTCAATATATTTTTAACTTAGTATTAACAAATGTGATTTATTATGTCTTTCTTTTTTTAAATTGTTGACATTAGGACTTGGCACAATACAATTTATAAAAATCAATCCATTTAGTTTATTGTATTTTAAAAATTTTTATTTTTTTAAAAAAATAATTTAATTATAAATTTTTTAAAATTTAATAATAAAAATAGATAATTAAATTATAATTAATTGACTAAATCAATTAAAATATGTCAAGTGTACTAATTTAATTTAAAATTTAAAATTCTCATTTATTGGGCATAATAAAAGAAACAAGTTGATGAAATGAGTAACTTTTATGCTAATGCAAAGTTCATGCATTAGAAATTATATCATATTGCTCTCTTAAAGTAACTATATGTGTGTGTGTGTATATATATATATATATTAATTTTTAAAATGAATAATATTTGTACTATATGTATAACTTATAATCTGTTATTATTACCATGTTATTTATTTTATTAAAATTATCTCTATTATCTATTTTATTCTTACTCCTAAACTATTTTTACGGCATTTGAGTGAATAGGGTATTTTTATAATTCAAATATCCAAAAATCAGTCAAATTTCAAGTAAATGGATTCAACTCTTACTCCAATCCGACAACTTATAATTAAAGTAGTAAAAATAAATAAATAAAAGAAATTCTTGCAACATTTAAATTCTTTTAAAAAAACACACATATAATACAATGATCTGGGTAGATATGTTTGGGTTTAATTTGATTTGAGTTGAATTTTAAACTGAATTGAAAATTTTGAGTTTGATTTGACTGCAATTGAATCAAATTGATAATAAAAAATAAACAAACTGATTCAACATTTATCGATTAGGTTTGAATTAGTTTGAATTTAAACCAATAAAAAAGAGAATAAATTTGATAAGTTTGATCAATAATTTGTTTTATTTTATTTCGTTTGGTTCAATTTCAATCAAATTTAATATAAAAATCTAATTAATAACAATCAATTTGATTTTTTTTTCAAATCAAAACTGATCCATTTATTTGTCCACCCCTAAGTCTAGGTTTTAAATAGTTTATTATTACTCTTATTTTTATTAATTTTTTAGTAAATTTCTCCCATTAAAAACTGATATTAAGAAAACTATATTTTTTTAAATAAATTTCTTTTAATGAAATTTTCAATAATTTTCATTTTCATTTAATTTTTTTATTATGGCAAACCTAGTACATTTATGATAGTAATGCATACTAATTTTTCATAAAATTATTTGAAATGTGATTATAAAAAATAATAATTAAATATTACAAATAAACTATATAACAAAAAAAAAACTAAAATATTTGTAATTTTACACGTATAAGAAAAAAATAACATTACACATAAGAAGAAAATAAGAAATTTTCTATAATTACTTTATACAAAATAACGTGATAATATTATATAATTATTGTACAACTTTTTATAATTATTCATAAATAATTACATGATGTTTGTTTTATTTTATAAGTTAAAAATTCATAAATTCTAATATATTATTAATTGAAAAAATTTTGAAAATTCAAATTTCACATGTTATATCAATTCATCTTTTGCGAGATTTTTTTTTTTTTTGGTTTTGAAAAATTCACATTTAACCCATATCTAACAAGAGCAAGGTCTGTATGATTTGATATGCTTATGTTGGTTATATTGAAAAGAACCTTCATTTCACTGTATTTTATTTTATTTATTATTCTTATATAATCTATTTTATCGCATTTTATGTTATTCCATTACCTAGTAAAAAGATATTGAAGCAAATTAATATATATATATTATATTTTACACGCTAAAGATGAAATCACTCCTCAAAGAGGATTACAATTTTACCAAAAATATTAAATGTCATTTCATTTTTACTTAAAATATAAAATGTGGTCACATTTTTACCTAGTATGTATATATATATATATATATTATATTCCACATTTTTATCAAATGTATTTTATATTTTATTATATAGGATGAAAATTTATTTATTTTTTTGACTTAATCAACTATTTTTACTTTATGCAATAAGATACTTCTAAATTTATTTTATGTACATTATACAGTGAAAATTTATTTGCAAACAGATGTAGTTTGGTTCGTAACTAAAAGAAACGTATTATTACTACTACAAAATGTAGTATTGATCAATAATGATACATCCAACTTGAGAATCAATCAAATCAAAATTTAAAACATTTTTATTGATGTTAAGTAACAAAAATTTTAATTATATTAACATATGGAGAACGATTTGGAAAAAAGTCACTGAATCACATTAAAACAAGAAAAGATAAGCCAGTCAGTTCCTAGCAAATGAAAGCTAACTTCATCCAAAATCACGTTTCAAACCTGTGAATCCGAACTTCTGTATTTGTAAGCTGACAGTCTTCAAAAACAGCTTAAACTCGTAAAAGTCCTAATTCATTGAAGGTGACGACCCAAGCAACTGAAATTTCAAAAGCTCTCTTCTAGCCACTGCAAAAGCACGGCTCAGTTGTGTGTATTGGTGGCTACTTTGACTTTCAACTAAGCTTTCTGATTCATTTATGTTCTTATTTCCTTTAAGGAGTTATCCCTGGAACTTGAGGAATGGGCGGCTTGGGCAGCTTTGTTTTGTCAACCAACACAGCTTGAGTTGTTAAGACAACCGCAGCAATGGAGACTGCATTTTGCAGCGCACATCTAGATACTCTGCAAGGATCCACCACTCCAACACTGAGGAGATCTTCATAACTCCCTGTCATTGCATCATACCCAAATCCCCAATCACAAGTTCGAGTCTTCTCCACGACTATTGTTCCATCAACTCCTGCATTAGTTGCAATTGATATTGCAGGTACTACTAGAGCCTGCATTTCATCACTAACAAACTCGTGTGAGAAAAGAATTGTCTTAAGAAAACTGGGTACATGGATAGTATACAACAGAGAAATGCCTTGAAACATACTTAAATGAAAAGGCTTTGGGCATTCTGTCTATGTATAAGCTATTTCCCATAATTTCACAATTTTTCACCAAATCAATATGATAACCAAAAATGAGGTTTAGGAGAAAATTATGAGACCTTGTTTCATAAGGGGATCAAATATATGGCATGTTTACTCCAATAAATATTGAAAAAAATTTCTGCCCAGAACTGGTACAAGGAATTAAAGTACACCTTTGCTATGATATCAGCACCAATCTGCTCATCTGGATCTTCCATAGAATTCTTAATAGTAGGGATCTGCTCTGCCAGATGTATGTATGTAGCACCACCACCAGGAACTATCCCTTCATCCATGGCAGCAAATGTTGCATTCTTTGCATCCTCAATTCTGAGTTTTCTATCTTCAAGTTCCACCTCAGTGTGTGCTCCTACCTATATTACATATGCACATTACTCAACAAGAAAATAGACGCAGAAATAAAAACACATGGCCATTGCCATAATTTTTCATTCTTTAGCTATACCTAAAAGTTCTCAAGGAATTTGGACATCTCAGTCATGACTTAAATTGGTGTCAATTGGAACCTTGTTCTTAGTTCTTGATAAGACCATTCAGGTGGTATATAAGTAATGCACAGAATTTAGAACATTTCCTACTTTGCAATAGCTTATAATGTTGCAGACCTTAATTACAGCAACACCTCCACAGAGTTTAGCAATTCTTTCTGAGAGCTTTCTTGACAGATATGCATTATCTGTTGCAGCTAGATCCTTTTTTATCTGCAAAATTCTGGCCTGGATTTCAGCTTTAGTAGAAGGGTCAGCAACTAGGGTTGTTGAATTACTGGTTATTGTTACTTTTCGTACAATGCCAAGCTGATCTGAGGTTGCACCATCAAGGGTCATGCCCAATTCTCCACAGAGAAAATCAGCACCTAAGGATGTCAAAATGATGCCAATTAGAAAAGAAAGATAAAATAATAATGACATAATGAGGAAATACCACTCATATGAGTCTCCGACTGTGTAATAATACACCGCCTTTTGCAGTTAACATGAGAAATACACTCATATGAGTGCCCAAACTTCCAATACCAATTAAATAATTATGAGCTTCTTTTAGAGTTGAAAATGTGACACCACCTTTTGCAGTTTACATATCAAACTGCATGGGCTAGCCAACTATAATCCTATTGATAAATAGCTAGCTACATTGTGAACTAAATTCCCTTCTTTTGTATATTCTACAGGAAAACCTGACTATGAAGTGATGATTATCTAACAGATCAACAATATCTCAACCTAGCATACTAAGTATTTGATCAGCACGTGGTTTCCTTGTTATCAGAATAGCCTCACAAGGTGAAACTAGATACATTTTATGCACATGCTTCATCAAGATTGACATTATAATCTCACCGCTGATCTATCATTTTGAAAAAAAAAAGAAATTACAAACTTCAAAAGGAACCCAAGTTTTAGGTTGAAAACTTACGACATAATTTGTTAGCTCACCTGTCATAAGGGCAATATCTTGTAACAGAGCTTTTTTTCCATCCCCAAACCCTGGACACTTGACAACTGCAACACTAAGCACACCTCGCATTTTGTTCACCACCAGTGTTTCCAGTACTTGACTTGAGATATCCTCAGCAATGATAAGCAGAGGGACACTCAATTGGGTGGTTTTTTCTAATAAGGGAACTATTTCTTTGACAGTTGAAATTTTTTGATCAGTTATCAGTACTCTAGCATTGTCAAACTCCACAAGAGATTTGTTCTGGTTTGTAATGAAATGGGGTGACATATAACCCTTGTCAATCTGCAAACAGCAAATACCTCATGTAATTTCCATGAGAAACAGAGAAAGAACTTAGAAAAAGCATCATACTAAGCTTTATAGGAAAAATAAATTTTCAGTAACTAAGCACACCAACAGTTATATCATTTCAATTGAACTGAAAGATCCTAACCATTCAGACTATAGGTTAAACTTTCTCTTGTGTGTGGTAAGAAGTTGAAAGAGTCAAAACCAAAAAAAAAAATAAATAAATAAAAGACTGCCAACTTCAAGCCAGCTCCAGTCCTGAAAATTTCCTTTGGAAATGGACCACATTCGCCCAAGCAAAATTAACATAACTACATAAAAGATATCAGTGTGACTTCAATCAAATCCCAACCCATTCAAATCTTACAACACAAAAATTCTTTATTTGAACAACATAATTTTCTGGACTGAAAAAAAGAAAAGAAACTATGAAATTTCTTAAAAAATTTATGGAGTTTTCATTCATGGATGTGAATAAAGTTGATAGACAAATTTGAAAACCTCGCTGCTGCTATTATTTCTCCCAAAACCAGTGATTCATCATAAATAATTATTGGAGAACTTTCCAGACCAAAAGGATCTAAATCACCTTCATTCCTTCTTCAACTATGATAGAGGTTTCAAATGATGAGGATGATTCAATAAAAATTACTCCATCGGGCCCAATCTTGTTTATGGCTTCGGCAATCAAGTTACCAATGAATTCATCATTTCCAGCAGATATTGTAGCCACAGCTGCAAAAGTTGAAGACTTTCATTTATTAGTGTTTTGAATCTAAATCAGACACAAATATTTAACAAAATTCCAACAAGACAACCTTTTATGTCATCCCTTCCTTTCACAGGAAAACTTTTCTTCTTCAGAATTTTGACTAATTCTTTAACAGTCTTATGCATTCCTTTCTTCAAAGAAACAGGGTTAGCCCCAAAAGAAACAGCCAACAACCCAGATTTGATCATTTCTCGAGCCAATATTACAGCAGTTGTGGTACCATCACCAGCCAAGTCATTCATTTTACTTGCAACCTGCAAGCAGGGCAGTCAACATTTACAACCTTGTGATAATGCAAGTCTTAAATGCATCAGCACAAACTAAGGGGGAAGTACTAGCAACCATGAATAACCTCTTGCATTAACATAGCTCCAGCATTTTCAATTGAATCTGAAAGCTCTATGGCTCGAGCAATTGTAACACCATCATTAATTACTTTTAATGACTCGGACTCAGAAAGAATAACATTACGTCCTGCATGTTTTCACTTAAAACAATCAATAACTTGCATCATGTAAGCAGTACTCTCATATCTATTAATGCTGGAAATCTCAACTTCCAATAATATAGAAAATACAGTCAAGAATTCTCTATTATTGCAGTGTGAACTCATGGCATTATTCCAGATTTAAGGAGCATCTGGTGCATGAGTCATAACCATCGACTTGAGATGCATTCAGACATTTAACAAATACACAGAAACAATGATAGAAATGGGAATAATTATTATGTCTTCTCTGCACTTTTAAGCTTCAAATGAGGGAAAAAAAAAACATTTGGAGGTTCAATCATGCGATCATGAGTATATAATATATTTAAAATAATGTTGGTATCCATCGAAGAAAGGTTTAAATAGAATTCTGGAAGTTCACAATTATTCACATGTCATTTTTTAATCCAGACAATGGCAGGCAGACTAACATTAATTAAGCAGACTTAGAGCTTCTAAAATGAAACAAAAAACTCCGAAAAATGTAAGTTCCAACTTTAACACACGGAAAAGCTGGGGCCATTCACTCAACTAAAGATAATTTGCAAAATAAGCTTTCTTAGAGCACTGCTCACTTCACAAGCCTTCAAAAGATCTCAGCCTCAGAGATTTGGGAACCAACCAGACTAGTCTCCATATGGACAGAATAAACACAATAACTTTAAGCCAACAAGATGTTCTATAGTCTGCTTGAGAATCATCAAAACAGGTTACCAACTACTGATGTTCTATGGTTTTCCAAGCCATGGCATCATATTTCTCCTTCCTACTCAGATTCTTGAATATGCAAGTTGCAATTCCTCTATGTTCTACAGTTCAAGAAAAAATAGTACTTAGTCTACCACTAACACTAACACAACTAGAGGTTAAGCAGAGAAGCTCACATTATTAGATGGGTAACAACAGTTAATTTTTTAAAAAAAAATGTCATCATAAATAAACAACTAATGGGAAAATCATTCGGCTAAAGCAACATCATTTCATTGAAATCATGTATGTTCAATCTTGGAATGCAAATATTGCTAACTCATCCTTCAACTTTGCAAACAATAAATGTGATTAATATTCCTTAAGATAAATTTGTAAAAGTTCTTGCACTAAAATTCAAAACCTGAAGTAAACACTTTTTCATTCCATTTCTTCTCCTTCATAATATCATCTAATTTTCAAAATGGCAGAGATAGACAGGATTATTCACTTTAGACTAATACCCTAACAAGAATATAAATTAGTATCAAGTACATACACATGCATCATTTTAACCATAACAGAGGCAGCTACGTACATATTTAGTTATAATTATCTTCTCTTGCCGCACCAGTGGAACAAAAATAAATAGGAGGGATGAGAAAGAATAAAATTAAAAGTCGCTGAAAACCCAAAAACAGGAAATGAAAAAGCAGGAAAAATTCAGATACCTTTAGGGCCTAAAGTGACAGCAACAGCATCAGCAAGCTTGTCAATCCCAGCTTGTAAGGCTTCTCTGCATTCTTTGCCATAGGATATCCTTTTCGGTCCCGCCCTCACCACCGCCACCATTTTTCTCAGTATCTTCTGAGACTGGTTTATCCGTAAGAAATTTCCGCTCACCCTTTTGTTCCCATCAAAATTCTTCTACAACAATCGATACCCATGTCACTCGAACTTACTAAAAAGATAAACATAAATCATAAAAAGAAAAGATTGACTTACAGTAAAGAGAGCTGCTGGAGAGATGATTGAAGGTGAGGAGAAGGAGACAGACATTTGAGTGTTTGTCAGTTGACTAAGGTTTTGGGATTTTCTCCCAGCAAATTCTCCCGAGGTTTTTCTGGGGTTTTAGTCGCAAACAGTGATAAATGAAATGATATACTGGACGGATTTGCACCATAAATAATATTTAGAAATGCATTTTTATTTATATTTTATTTTCTTTTGGGCTTAAATATAATTTATCAAATGTCACGTATAAATAATGTAATTGATTATTAACATAAAATTTATCAAATATTTTAAATGTTGCCTTTCAAAATTAAACAATATTTAAAATTGAGTTATAATATTATCAATTGCAACAAAAATATTGAATTAAAAAAAGAAGAAGAAGAAGAAGAGTATCTGTTAATCATTATGTACATTCCGTATTCAATAACACGGACAATCTCAATCTTACATAAAGAGTTTATTAATGGATAATTGAATTATCACATTAATACTTTCTTCATAACTCATCCTTGATCATTTATTTACTATTACACAAACGAGTTGATAAAATTTTACGCCCTTCGGAACACAACGGGAATTGCGGGACCGTCCAGGGCCAACAATCTCTTCCCATCTTCAATCAAAATGCCTGCATATCCACATCTCGGCCTGCAATGCGGACAAGCCATGGATGGACACCATCCCAGATTATAGCTGCTTACATTTCTGTCAATTCTGAAGAATCCAGGTTCTCCTCCCAGTTTCAGGATCAGATTCGCCCACTCTCCAAGTAGTTGATTGAATACAAGTTGTAAATGCTGAGAATGTAACTGTGAAATCATTAGACTCCCTCACAATGTTTTCTTCGCCAATGAATGGTGAAAATGTGACAGGAAATAAGTTTTCTGATGATGATCCTGAAGTTTCTTCCCGCTGGCCAGCGTACAACCGGCCGGAATCGTTGCATTCAACAAGGGTAATTCCAGGCCGCATTGCAGAGCTTGCCCAGCAGTGTCGAGAACTGGAGGGGTTGAGCTTGAGTTATGGCCAAAACCAGACAGAAAAAGCTGAAGTTTGTAATCAGTCTTGCCATTGCTGATTCTCTGGAAACAAAGTATTTAATACTCTCTTGGCTATGGTGCATGCTGTGTAGTTACACACACACACACACACATACAAATGCAGGAAATGGCAATGACAAGTAGCTCTGTGAAAAGTCAAATTGTCTGATCCATTTAAGCATTAATTACTTGTACCGTATGCTTCACAAGTGGCGGCCGAACTCTACGGCCGGTGGCAGATGCTCGATGGTCAAGAAGAGAAGGTTGTAATAGAGAAAAATTCAAAGGGTAGCTTAGCTTGCCAGCCATGAAAATCTGCCGCATTCATACTCTTGACATTTAAGAGCTTCGTAAAGTTAACCACTTACGTACCCTTCTTTATATGTATATGATCTATCCTAGAACCAACATCTTTGTCATGATCAATCGAATCAGGTGTGTGTTTTTGATAAGACCATTTATGATCTAGCCTAAAAATCTCTAGTTAAGAATCAATTGAGTCGGCAGTATATTTTGATTGAACCACATATGATACGGCTTAAAAATGTTGGTGGAGAGTACGATGCAACTGGAAATTCTCTAGTCGAGAATCAATTGATAACTTGATAGGTTGATATGTAATACAGCTCGAAAAGCCCCACCTGAAACGAGGATTTCCACTCTCAAATTAATTTAGGAAGAAAACTAATCCCTTAGATAAATTCAAATGCTTCCCATTTGAGGAAAAAAAAAGAGGCGAGCCTTTTCTATTCGTTCAAACAATGTCGCAATTTTCATAAATTTAATTAAGATGGTTTGACATCGAATTGTTGTTTTCAATTTTTAACTGCAATGAATTAAAACTCCTAAATGTTAAGTACAGCCAAAGAAATAAATAATAACTATTAAGTGATAATGAATATTCATATTTAAGATTCTTTTGATATTATTAATTAATTTTTAAAAAATGCAAGTGTTTATTCCTGTGTTTGTTTATATATTTCAAAAATTTTATTAAATTTAACCAGCACTACGATAATTTTTAAATTAACTTATAACTATTTGCTAATAACTTCTTTTCTTTGAACACTTCCAAATGGATTCAGTCTGTTGAGTTCAATCCTCTCACAACCACAGACATACCCAGTTGCTATCATCTTTATAATTTTTACCACCAATTGTACCACTTACCAAGCTTCTGTTGCATTTTCCACAACATTTCCAGTGATTATCAAAACCATTATAAACTTCAAATCCACAAAATAATCAAATCACTTGCAAACCCCGGATGATTATTCTCATTCTAGATAAAAATTTTCCACCAAATTCATGCCCCAAAGAAAGTAAAACAGAATGGGATAAAAAACATACAGAATGAAATGTGCACTTCCGCCATCTCTAGTAGAGCATGACTATGCACAACTCAAGTCTTTCCAGAATTGCAGTGAGAATTCCTACATGGCCGTTTAGTGCTTTGAATCTTCTTCTTCACAGAACTTGGAGTACTGATCTGCATCCATCAACGATTTCACTTCACCAGCATCATCAATCTCCACCTTTATAATCCATCCTTCCCCGTACGGACTTGAGTTGACCTAATTCATCAAATGAAACAAAATTTACCAAAAAGCAATCAGTGGAGGGAAAACTTCATTATTATATGAAGAAGGGAAAGTGGGCTTATAAAACTGTTAGGTTGTATTGGATATAGCACTTTGGCCATAAGAACAAGCTTCAGAGAAGGGAAACAAACATCAATAAAGCACAAATAAAAGTGAAATCTGAATCTGTATATTTAGGCTCTAGTAACATTATACTAAATCTTTGACATCAAATTTTGAAAGGCCATTCAAGGTTAAAATTATTTTATAAGCACATTATTGATTTACAGGGGGAGTTAAAAGTCCAAAACTAGACTATCATTTTTATTCATACCATTTCAATAATTTTTATAAGTATTGCTATTTAGTAGCTATAAGTTGAAAGATGCATACTTTAACAATTGATCAGATACAAACTGGTAGTTTCCTGTCTTCTATGTTTTTAGTGTTGTCTTCGTATGTGGCATAGATGAAAACTGTCCAGGTATACTAAATGCATTCAACTCTAAAATATTGAGAAAAAAAAAACAAAGAGTAGCTTAAGATCTTATATGAACCAATGGCATCCCATTAATATATTAAACGTTTCTAAAATTAATTCAACCAAACCAAACTCCATTATTATTGTTATGATTTACAATGTTTGCTTTTCAAATGATTCCAGATATGCTAACTGCTTTTTTTTAGCAATTTCATTGACTACACAAATTGAGTTTCTAAGGAGGTAAAAACTTTGGTCCAAAGGTGTTTTTCAACTACATCATCAAAATGTTCAGTAATGATATAAATAGCAAGATTGCTTTGTCCTTCAAGGACCAAACAAATAGATGGAATAAAATAGTATAAATTGGGCAGTAAGGATCTCACAATTAGTGGAGAAAGAGGAAAATTATTAGTGAGGGATAATTCCCAATTTAAGAGAAAACAATAAGGATACAATGAAGTTATAATTCAGATTTAAATAGTGCTAAGAAATTAAGGGGAAAATTATAAATGGAGGAGGTGAAATTTATTAAATACAGAAGGGGAAATGTTTAAGTAAGCACATCCATTTTAGTTCAACCAAGACTAAAAAGATGCTATCTTCAAATACTATATCTCTTAACTTCAATGGGCAAGGACACATAAACTGAAACCAAATGCATGCATCAAGCACAAAAAGACTGCACAAAAGGCACACATACTCAAACCAATCAAATGCCATTGCAAAATAAATCCAAGTGATTTCCAAATAAATTTCAAACGAATTGATATGGCAATGGATAAGTACAAACTCACCAAAGCAGGGGAGCTGCTGAGCTCTTCATTGACTTCAACAACTTTGCCAGAAACAGGAGAATTAATATCACTAGTAGCCTTTACACTTTCAACAGCACCAAAACTGGCACCTTGCTTTACTGTAACCCCTACATCTGGTAATTCAACATACACAACATCGCCTAAATGATCTTGAGCGTGGTCAGTTATACCAATGGTCGCAGAATTACCGTCAACTTTAACCCATTCATGAGAGTTGGCATATTTTAGATCCTTCATAACTGCAGATAGATTGCAAAAGTGGAAGTTAAATTGAAAAAAAGCTCAAATAGCAACAAAACCAAACATGTGTCCAAAGTTTACAGAAAAAAGTAAACAAGAAACAATAATCACATACAACACTAGGATCAGTGTAATAGAGTATCTTTCTTAATAGACCCAAAATATTTGTTCAGAATAAATAATTATTTAACCAGATAACATCACCAATAAGAAGGGGAGAAAGAAAGCAATCTTGAAAGCATGGGGATGCAAGTAACATTTATCAGAAAGCATTCCTTTTTATCACTTTGATTTAGTGACGGAAAGGCATTCAAAAGCTTTTGGATCTTCACTGATAATCTCACAACATCTAACACTTGGAGCCAGTTACAGCAACTCCTCTTTCCATTCTTTTCATTTCAACTTGTTAAAGAATCAAGAAGAAGAAGAAGAAGAAGAAGAAGAAGAAGAAGAAGAAGAAGAAAGCTACATACACACAAATACATAAAAATAGTGTGTGTGCATACTCACATCTAGAAATACACAGTTTTTGTTACAATACTCTTCCATTTTCTGCTTTGGTTTTCTCTTTTGAATGAATATTGTATGTTTATAAGCAAAAAGGAAGATTCACTAATGTATTGTATATGTGATTCCACCCCACTCTCTTGGGCAAAATATTTTATTCCAAAATAAGAAGAAAATAAGCAATCTGCAAGGTCAGTGCCACAATTTTGCCATGATATGCACCATGCAAAGCCATTATTTCTGATGTCATCAAACCGCCACCAACACCACAACAGTTTCACCTCCTTCCAGCCACCATCTTCATCAGCACGACCAGGAAAACACCAACACCATTACCAAGAACTGATAAAGGATGAGAAGTCAAGTACACTGAATCAATGTCTGCCTAAGATCAATCTTAATATATATCGGCAAGACAATTAAGAACCTGATAGGAATACCAGTTCAATTCTCACTAAGAAATGACCAAACCAGAAAAAAGGCCGATATCTAATTTTCTATAATAGAGAATCAACACATATATCCCTGCCTTACGACCCTTTAAACCATCTGCATTGAACAAATCCAAAACTCAAATAATAGACAGAACCCAGTTGCAAAAATCAAATCTGTGATCATACCGAGTCAGAGATCAAGCATTATAGCAAAGACATGAAATAAGATTCAAATCTCATGATCATTGTATACACATATAACCATCAAAGGTTAAGCTAGATAACAAAAATAACAGCAAAGTTTAATTTACCGGAAGAAAAACCTCTGTGGAACACAGAGATCCTGAGGTAAGAAGCAGCCCTTGAAGCCCACAACTTGGAAGCCATGTTCGATGATTCTGTTCTCACTTCACTTACAAAACACACTTCAAACAATTCAACTACAAAGGACTATTTGTTCTATATGTGAATATATATAGTCGAGGGTTGGTGGGTGGATGCTCGTCTGTATTATTATTATTATTCTGGGGTTCGCTCATACAAATTGCAAATATATTATTTTATAATGAAACAATATAATTCTTAACTAGTAAAAAAGGGTAATTATCATTTAAGTCCTTAAAGTTTTTATATTTTATTGAATAAAAAATAATTATCATTGTATTATAATTTGAGATCTACATTCCACCAAACTCCCCTAAATTAAATTATAATTATAGCATAAGTCAAATGTTTATTCTTATAACAAAAATTTTGCATTCGTTATCTAATTTAAAGGGACTTTTAGTAGAATTAGGAGATTTAATAATTAAATATTTCATAAATATTATATTATTAACAAATTCCTTGAAAATATCAAATCTTTAACATTTGTATTGTTTTATTTTATCTCTTTTTGGTGGGATATTTTCAAATCTTTTTAGAGTCTTTAATATTTAATAAAATCATAATAATATTTAAAAAGATTGTAGTGCAATAATAATGCATGTTTAAAATTTTTATTACGAATAATATAGCATTTATCATACAAATAATATAATTTTTTAAATTACAAAATTATTTATCATTATATTATCTAATCACTCACTTTATAAATACTATACTACTTCAAATAAAACAATTAAAATAAAATTAAAAAAAAAACTTATTATATTACTTTCTTATAATATTTGTACCAAGTTTGAGATAAGGTCAACAAATTATTAGAAAGTATCAATTGAGTCTTCACAATTTACAATACACAATTATAGTTCTGCATCTCTATAATCTGCAATAATCAATGAAAAGTAACAACTGGGGTTATACAATAATATATGGTAAAGTATACTGTTTCGTAAGAATATATAAAATTCCAGGACCTAGATAAAATTCCAGGACCTAAATGATAATTATTGAACACACACATAACAGAAAATTGAAAAACAATAAAAATAAGAAAATGGTGGTGGGTCAACTTGTCAACAAACCCACTGAGTAGGAAAGTTGGTGAGTGCTGACTCATGAGTTGGGTTCCCCGTTAGGTGGGCGATGGCACATTGGATTCTCCATAATACTGCATTGCCGACCCGTGGATTTATGTCCATTGCTGCACCGGCATGCATAAAAACAAAGGTACTATAAACAAAAAATAAAATACTAATAAAATAATAATTCAACATTTAGTAAAAAAAATAAAATTAGACGTATTAATTTTAAAATTAATGCAGTACAGATATTAAAAATATAAGTTTTTTTTGATAAAAATAGCTCATTTTAAAAGTCCAAATATGTTTATAGCCTAAAAAAAACTTAATCTTAGCACAAAAGTAACTTCTAGAATGAAGTACTCTTCTTTATAATGATGGGTTAAAAATAGATTTAATGTCAAGATCTGGTTAAAATATATATTAAATATCGAAAATCTTGATATTTGCCTAATAGTTTTTATCAAACGTTAAGATTTTTAATATTTAATAAAAATATTTTGTAAAACTTCAAAATTCTTAATATTTAACAAAAATATTTGGTAAAATATAAAAAATTTTATATTATAACATAAAATTTTAATGATTGTTTTATGTCGATATTATCAATCATATAATTGAAAATAATTATTACATTAGTGTTGCATTCCAAAGTGAAAAATTAATATATATTTTATGACAATGTGCTCACAAATGTACAAAATATGTTAAACTTTGTTATGCAATTTGAATATTTATAAAATTGAGAATATATTTGCATTAGTGTTGTGTTTTTAACAAATTAACAAGTTATTTGGAAAATACATCACATGGGGATATTATTAAATGATGTTTTTGTGTCCAACAATGTAAAACTACTTTCTAAGCTTAGGGATAAAATAGTTATTTTATATCAACTATATTTTATGCATTTGTATATGTACATAGTAGAATGTCGACATGAAATTTAAATTTATAAGAAACATTTTACAATTTTTTCACGATGAATTATTATTGATATAAAGTATTTAAATGTGTATTAATTTGAGTATAAGTATTTTGTAATGTGGGCCTATTTCGTAGGTTTGGAAATTTTGGCTTATAATATTTAATTTTTACTTAGATAAATAATTAATTAGCTCAAATATATTGGATTTAAATGATGATTTATTATAATTGTTATAAATGTTTATAAATAGATGTTAGAATAGAGGTTTAATTGATATTTAGTATAATATATAAAAAGAAGAAAATTAGGTTTAAGTTTATTTTTGGGAGTGACGGGAAGGAGAAGGAGAAAAGAGAAAAAAAGAGAAGGAAAAGAAGGAGAAAAGAGAAAAAAGAGGAGGACAAGAAGAAAGGAGAAAGAAAAGGAAAGGAAAAAATGAGAAAGGAAGTGATTTTTTTTTGAATTAGACAAGAGATCTAAACTTTATACTATAATTTAATTTCTTATTGTTTGAAATATTGATGTAAACTTGTGATTATAGATTGAGAATTGATATTTAAATGGTATGTTGTGGCAGAGATTGTGAAATGAAGTTGAGTATTGATTTTATGATTGCAATGTTTTCATTCATTGATATAGAACAATTGAAATCAAATTTTAGAAGCTGTATTATTGATTTTAAAAAATAGACTTATGAAACTTTAATTTATCATTAGTTTTATTAGATTTGAAGTTAAAAAGAATTTATTATGAATTTTTGAAGTGAAATGCTGAAAATTTAAAATTTTTGTTCATTCGATAGTATTAAATATTTTTAATAAATTGTATTAATTGGGTGTAACTTTTGTAAATGTCTTTTTTTTTTTTTTTTTTACTATAAACTAGATTTATAAAACTTTAAATTATTATTGGAATAACTTGAATTGAAGTTGAAATGAATACGTAATGAATTTTCAAAGATGTGCATATATGTAGGCTTTTTATATGTTGTTTTATAAGAAATACTTGTTAATAAATGATTGAATTTGAAAATTAAAGTTGAATATATGGTATAGGTGCTGGTGGCTAACATTAAGGAAAACTATTAGGTTATATCCAACATCTTAATTTAATACGAAATCGTCTTTTGGGATATAAGTCTTAAGTGATTATTGACATAGTACAACAACACATATAATGCATGCATTACACATATTACAAGCATTTAGTTAAAATTTAAAGTTTCATATTAATAATGTAAAGTCATTTATGTCATGCATAGGTTTCGATAGTGCAAACAAGAATTCACTTTGACGAAAGGACCATTGAGGGGGTGAATTTTCAATCCCAATTAGTGAGTGAATTTTTTTAATACTT
The DNA here is from genome assembly GCA_032402905.1 of Khaya senegalensis. NCBI lineage: Eukaryota > Viridiplantae > Streptophyta > Magnoliopsida > Sapindales > Meliaceae > Khaya > Khaya senegalensis. Next base: position 4,477,158 of record CP135547.1, on the reverse strand, counting down.
TCTTTCTAAAATGTATATGTGTGTGTGTGTTGGATTACAGAAAATTATAAAATTAGTGGACTAAACTTTATAAAATTATTAATATCTTTACATATTAAATTTTGGATTATAAATTATTTTTGAGCATGTTTAGTTAAATGGTTTATATTTATTATGCATTGTTACAATGGTGATGTAGTTTTGGATCGGTATAGCATATAAATATTCATATGTGTATCTATTGGATATTTCTGTAGTTACAGCATGTAGGGCCTTTAAAACACATAAGTGAATGGAAGTTGAGTGAGATAAAAGTAGTAGATGAATATTGGTACGCATTCTTAGTATTTTTGTATTGATATGGTTTTGAATTAAATTGTTTAATAAATGGCATAATTATTTTATCCATTGATGATATATGTTTATTAAATTAAATATTTGTACACTACGCATTGAGCTTATTTTAATAAGAAGGTAAATATTATGATTGTCATTCACTGAGTATAGTCATATACTCATATTCTATTAATATTTTTAAACTAATTAAATATATTTTAATTTTCGAGATGATCAACTTTTAGAGAAATTTTTTTTTTTTTTTTTCACTTTTCAGGTACTCAACTTAAGGTGATAATTTTGTTATATTTATTTGTTATACAAGTTAATTTATATTTCAATATGCATCGATTTCGAATATTGATTTTCATATAGTGTAAACTTATTTAGGTCTTAAAAATTTAGTTTAAAATTTAATTTATCATAATTTTAGATATTATTAATTATGTATTATAGTATATATTTATTTTGTATGTTTTAAATTAATTTTTTTTTGCATATTTTTGGGATGTGTTTCAATTTACTAAGATGTAGCTAAAGAATACGCTGTGATTATTATGATCAACTACCCATAATCGAGGTGTGCCAAATAATATTAATCAACAACAAATATTGTTATTGAAAATTTTTATCAAAATCTTATTGAAAGTTACTAAAAAATGAACAAAAATAATTTGATAAAGTTGTTAAGCCAAAAATTTGGAAGAAGGGGAAATTACAAAATTGAGGAAGTCAAGTGACTTCTTTAATTAACTTTTTTTATTCGCAGTTTTTAAAATTTTATTAATTACAAAAATTAGTAAATATTTATAAATTATGACAAATAAGTCATTAAATATTTTTACAAATTACAAAATTTTTTATAATATTACAAATGCACCCCTCATATATAGTGGCCGAAACCCACAAATTCTCTCTAAAATTCAAAATTTCAATCTTCTTCTATAAATTTAAGACAAAAAAAATAGTATTTCAAACAAAAAATTTGGCAAAACAAATACAAACAAATAAAATGCTCAAACAAAAATAATATTTCAAAATTTGCAAGAAAATAGAAGAACAAAGAGAAGAGAATGAATGAGAGAGGAAAAGAAAGAAAGAAATGCTAAGTTTTTGGTTATGGGGATATTTTTATTCATTTGCATATTTTTGACTTTTTTAGTTAATGAATTATGAAAAAGGCTAATTTGATGGAGTAGAAATCAAAAATAACTATTTTTGAATGATTTTTCTAAAATTTATAAAGTCTATAACATTTGACTGCTTGTTTGATTTTACTCCTATTGACAAGGTATTATTAAAGTAGAGAATGACACCTAGTTTGTATTGAGTTTGTATTCAAAACAAATAATTTTGTAATGTAATGATATACTTATAAATATTAATCGATGATTGAGTTAGTGTTTTTTTAATAGATTTGTGTTAATTAATTACATATATATGTTTGATGTATGGAATTAAAATTTATTTTTAAGAATGGAAAATAACTTGCCAGAAAAATTGTTCATGATATACAATGAGCCCACACATAAATAACTTGTTAACTTGTTAATAATTAAGAATATACAAGTAACATAGTATATTCTTAATTACATAAATATTCAAACTGAATAATAAAATTATAACATCTGGTGTTTATTTATGTACACATTGTAACAAAACATATAGATAATTTTTCACTTTGGAATGTAACACCAATATAATAATCATTCTCAATTGTATGGCTAACAATGTTGACACGAAGCAATCCTCAAATTTTGTGCTATAATATGAAATTATCGGTGTTTTGTTAAATATTTTTATTAAATATAAAAAATCTTAATGTTTATATTCATCCAAATGTTGAAATTTTAGATGTTTGGTAAATATTCTTAGTCAAACGTTGAAATTCTTGATTTTTGGCAGATATACTCAACTAAATATTGAAAAGCGGAATGTTTCAATCTAAAAATTATTATTTTTTTTATTAAAATTAAACTTTATTTTTTCCTTAGACCATAAATAAGTTTAGGCTTATGAAATACACTATTTTGTCCAAAAAAATTCTCAAAAAAGACCCGCTAGTGGGTAAGGATTTCACACGCATTTATTTTCTTCTTTTACTTACCTATCTTCCTTTCAAAAAAATAATGATTTAAAATATAAATAAAAGTATATTTATATTGATAAAAATAATATTTTAAATCATATTAAATATATAAAAATATTTTTTATATTTTAATATTTAAAATTATCTAATATTAATAACTAAATAATTTTATTAGCATAAAATATAAAATATAATATTCTTTACTATTAAAAAGTATTAACTTTAAATATTTAATGAAATATAATATTAATTAATATAAATAGTATAAAAATTATTAAAACATAAATTTAATACATATTTGCACCATATTGTATTAAATTTAATGTATTATAATGTAATATCATTCAATCTAATTTAGTCTATTTACGAGAATATTCATTTAAAATTGTTACAAACTAATATTATCTAATTTAATATTATATTTTATGCACTATTCATTTGAACCTTCAATTATTTTTTTAAAATTCATAAAATATATACTTATTTAATCCATAAATCTCATTTTCATAAGCTCAGCATTTTTATATACATGCATATTTAAAGATAGGATTAAGAGTTCTTTAATTTTATACAATTTTTTATACTAATTTTTTAACTATTACATTAATGTACTCTCAATAATTAAAATCAAATTTAATACTTATATTTGATACATCATAATTAATGTATATGTAAAATATAATTTTAACTATTTAATTAAGATTAATCTAATAATTTATAAATAGTATAAAAAATTATATAAAAGAGATAAGTATTTTTGATAAATTAATGTATACAATAATGATAATAATAATAATTTCGCGTAACATCATCCAATATTATGTTCCAATAATTTATACTCTTTAAGTGTTTATATAAGAGTTTGTACATTGTGTACTGTTATTTTGTAAAATACAAATAATATATTGGTGCAATTGTGGAAATACATAAAGACATTTAGAATTGATAACACATGGAATAAATCACACACATACAATAAGACAGAAACTAAATAATTTAAAGTGCTGTGTATCTAGTTAAGTTACACTTAAAAGGATGGTTGAAATAAAAAATTCACTGCCATTGTTAACACAAATTTACACGACTACAACATACAAATAACAAAGGAGTTAACCCACAAATGTATAATATTTATTTAACAATATTAAAAAAAATTATAAAATGGACAAGATTTAAAATTTACGATTTCAACAATATCCTTTCAACAAACGGGCCGGGCCCAAAAACTAATCGTAAAGGAGGCCCAGTCTGATTCTGAGCCTCTATAAAATAGCAGAATAAGGGTTTTTGCTGTCTTCATTGAGACAAAGAAGAGATAACTCTTAACAGCTTACATCCGACGATTCGAACGTTTTCTTGATCAGCAGAGATCTCATTTGCCGACTGCCGATTTGTACGTTTCATGCTCTTTCGTTTATTTTTTTCTCGAGGAATTGATTTTTCTATTGTTTTTATTAGGAGTTTCATTGATAATCTGATTCCGTTTTGTTTAATATTGGGGATGGTAACCGATGGATTTGAAATTCTTGGTTTTATTTTTAAGTGTTTGAATTCTATGGTTTTTTCTGCAGTTTTCTGATGATTTTTTAACTTTGGCGGACCTATTCTTTAATTATTCTATTTTAGGGTTTTATTGATTTTGTAGAAATGGCATGTTTTTGCAGCGATAATGGCGGATGAGAATCAAGTCGATGTCAAGGACGAGGTGGCTGAAGTAAGTTGATTGCTTCTTATGTTATTTACATTATAAAAAAGATCTATAAGAAGAATGTATGAGATGTTGTTATTATAGTGCATTTTATGAAATGGGTTTTTCTTGATTGAGCGAATGTTTATGATTTGAATAGGGAGACATAAAAATGGAATTTTGTTATATTACTGCATTTGTTTAATTGGTTTTCTTGAATTGAACAAATGTGTAGAATCTGAATAAGTAATTTGAAGAATACAAAATTTGCGGAACCTACTAACTGTAGTTGTTTTGTTGTTATATATGATTGGAAGTATGTTTGTTTGTTGGTTGCTTAAATTATTGTGATATGTTTTATTGAGGATTTTATTCATTGCAGCTTGCCCCTTTTGACCCTAATAAAAAGAAGAAGAAGAAGAAGGTTGTAATACAGGAAACTCCAGATGATTCTGTGGACAAATTAGCTGAGAAAACTGAAAATTTGTCAGGTTCATTAGCAGACGATTTATTATTTTTTATTGCCATTGTCATTTTTTTCCTGATAAGTTCAGTGGCAACTGTTATTTATTTATTTCTTTTTCTGTAATATGTTCTGTAATTATCACTCTCCTTTATTGGTGCAGTCTCTGAGGGGCTTGAAAGTACTTTTACTGGTTTGAAAAAGAAAAAGAAGAAACAAGTAAGTTGGAAGACTATTAAAGTAAACAGTTATTTCCTTAGATGTTATGGTGGCTTCAGCTATAATTAACATGCATGCTTTGTGAGTGTTGTAGGTAGAAACCAGTATACTGAATGAGGAGAGCGGAGATGCAGGAGAAGAATTGGATGGTAAGAAGTTGCGCTTTTCAATTAAGTTATTACTGTGGCAGCTGAGTTATAAACCAACATTATGTATCAGCATGCATTGGTTGTTTATCTTATGAAACCTAAAACCTTAGAGATGCTGTTGTATTGGACATTCAGATCATGCTGGGGAGGGTGATGAGGGAGAAGGAATTGCCCTCCAACATCGATATCCTTGGGATGGGAGTGTTCGTGATTATGAATATGAGGAGGTGTGTTGCTTATGTCATTGTAATTAAAGTTATAGCCTATTTAATTCAGATACTGCTTTGTTGAGTGGCCTCTTACTGATGTATTTAGGAGTTTCAATCAAGTTGGAAAGCATTTAGATTAGTGTTGTATATAAATAGTGAATTAGGTTAAGCCTAGATTAAATAAGAAACAGAAATTTTGTAACACATGTAAATGGGATTGTATTGGTACAATTATGTTAAAGCTATTGTTATTCCACTTATGCTATTTTTGGCAACTTTGCTTTTAACACGTTTATTTTCCTTTGATTGACTGATTTGATGTGTGCAGCTTCTTGGTAGGGTCTTTAACATCCTCCGAGAGAATAATCCTGAACTTGCTGGAGATAGGCGTAGAACTGTTATGAGGCCTCCACAAGTTCTTCGTGAAGGAACAAAGAAAACTGTTTTCGTGAATTTCATGGATCTCTGCAAGACGTATGGTCCTGTACTTTGCCTATGGTTGTTTTTTTAATTCTTTTTGCCATTCCTTGTGGATACTCAGGTTCACCATTGGCCATTCATTTTTTTTTTCCTAACTAAAGTTGATTTTGTCTAACTAAATTTTTGTTGCCATATCCTTTTCGTACATAGCATGCATCGGCAGCCAGACCATGTCATGGCATTCTTGCTTGCCGAACTGGGGACAAGTGGATCACTGGATGGACAGCAAAGATTGGTAGTGAAGGGGAGATTTGCCCCCAAAAATTTTGAAGGGATACTGCGTCGATATGTCAGTAAGTATCATGTAGGGAGTTGTTTCTTTCTTCTTCTTATTAATTGTTAACTATAATATCTTTGCAATATTTTTTTCAGATGAATATGTTATTTGCCTTGGGTGCAAAAGTCCTGACACAATCCTTTCAAAGGAGAATCGTCTCTTCTTTCTCAGATGCGAGAAGGTAAAGAGTTCATATAGCACTGTATCTGGTTCTGGCCCTTTTTATTCCATTGCTTCTGATTACAGTTCATCTTTATCTTTTTCACAAGTACTCAAGTTAGCAACTCCCATTAGGTATAGAATTTTGTCAGATAAATTGTACTACTGTTTTTTATTGTCTTTCTTATAAAACATTGCTAAACTTCCGGTTAGGTGGCCAATGACGATTCAAGTATTGCCTACATTGTCATATTGTTTAGTCAATGACTGAGTTTATTTGAGGTCTGCTGGAAGACTTTTAATGTAGTCAAAACATTAATTTGTTAGATGTTAGGAATAACTATAATGTCTCTATTGGTTAGTATTTATTGTCAAGTCGTTTGCTGAGGAGACTATGATGATTGAAATTGCCTACATTGTCAGATTTCTTTTCAATGACTGGAAAATATGTAGTAGCTGATGTCTCCTTGGAGTATGTTTCTTTATATATTTTTTTAAATTATTGTATAATTGGTTTTTTTTCTTCTAAGATTATGCTTTAATGGTGGCATTTTCAATATTTATGATAAAGCCAAATCTTGTATCAACTGGGCTATGATGTAAGAATTACCTACATTGTCAGATTGTTTATACTTGATTGAGAAATAATGTACTTCTGAGGCCAATGTGGAAGTTGTTCTCTTTATGTTTGATCATGCTAGAATTTGTCTATAAAAAACGTAATAAGTTCCTTTGATGTTGATAATGTAATTTCTGCCCTAGGTTAAATTCTTGGTTTTAATGTTGTTGATTATAATTTGGATGACTCATTCTGTGTGATTCAGGGTAGTTAATCTAGAATAATACTATGGTGTTGGATACGCTTTTGCATCTGCATGTCTATTTAAGATTGGGCATAATATTTTGATCTTATTATTGTGCAGTGTGGCTCGGGACGATCAGTTGCTCCTATCAAAGCTGGTTTCGTTGCTCGTGTTGGCCGAAGAAACACTGGAACCTAAGCTTCTTGTTAGCCTTTTCTAAGCAATGTGTTTTGAGAAGCTGTTTTATTGTTTAACTGATGCAAATTTAGTATTGTTTTTTTCAAGTTGGTTCTGAATGGAGGTGAATAATTGTATTTACTTAGTTGGGAAGATGATGGATGAACAGACGAGCTTTAGCATAAGCCTTTATTATCATTATTAGAACGAGTAAGCCTCTTTTTTCTACCTTTGCCTTGTCTGATACTGTGCGTTTTGATGATTTTGGCGCCATGATCTTTTCTATTTGGTTTGCTTTAAGATCATGTATTTAGAGGGGTTGGCTACGGAACATGAGGAGTACTGTTGTTCTCTTTTTGTTTTTTCGTGTTGAACATAAAATCGATTTAATAAGATTTGAAAAAAAAAAATATTGAAATAAATAAAATAAATAATAAATAGTATTTAAAATATATATAAAAAAATTTAAAATATATTAAAAAATTAAAGTTTAAATAAATATTATTTTAAATAATTTTACAAAGATTTAAAATAATTTTTAGGAGAGTTTAAAAATAAGATATGATTTTATAAAAATTATTCAATTTTAATTTAAATTATAGGTTTTCAAATAATACAAATCTATATAAATAACTAACACGACCACTACATGTGATGGTGATTTTGGTTTAATATCATTTCTGTTTTGGTTGTAATACGACAGTTGCTTCAGTTTGAGTGAATTTGTTACCTTTTATAGCAAAACTTGTGAGACATTAGATTGTTTTTCATTACAATCGGTCATATCTTATGGGTACTACTAACAATAGTTATTTAAAATCTGACCCCAAGCAATTGTTTATATATTCAGTCATTTAGTACAAAATGCTACTATATCAACAACATTTAGCAATAGCATGTGTCAATAAACACACATTTTTCATATTATGTGCATTGTATGTACAGAAGACCTAATTTGCATGGTATCAATTTTGAGTTATTAAATCCACATTTGACCCAATAACATATTTTTTCCCCCGCTGCACAAATTATTCCCAAGACTTGAACCTGCGTTTAAATGGGCAAAGCAGTCTTCTTGTCTTTGTGCATTGTTCTAACTAGAGTAGTAACCTGCTCAATTTGATCTTCACTGGAACAAGCTGAGAGAAGCACTTTTGCAGTTCCTCCATCTGGGTGACAACCAGAATCTACCATTTCTTCAAAAATTTCTAAGCATTTTCTGTACAGTTTCTTTCTTGAGTATGCTCCTAGCCTGGAAGTCCAAGTTACAACATCAGGTTTCAACCTTTTCACAGGAAGTGACTGGAACAGCCCTTCCATTCTCTCAATGAATCCTGCGCGTCCGTATATATTGATCAAGATGTTGTATGTGCTGACATCACCTTTGTATGGTCCTTTCTCCATTGCAGTCAAGACTTCATCCATTTTCTCAAATTGGCCTAACCTGCCATATAGGTTCAGCATACTGTTGATTACGAAAGTGTCTGGTTTCAGCCCGGATTTGTGCATCTGGTTTAAAATGTCTTCGCATTTAGCTACATTGCCAGTTTTTGAGTAGGCACATAATAGTAGCATGTGGGATTTCATTGTTGGGGATATTCCTAGCCGCTTCATCTCCTCAAACACAGCCTGTGCATCTAAAATACATGAAAGAAATGTGAAACAACAGGGGAGAGCTAAATCGAATGAAAATTGAGACTCTAAATTGCAGAAGAAGTGAAAAAGCACTAAATGGAAGTACTACTAAGGGAGGTGCCACTTGTTGATATTCTCATATTTTATATATTGCGTGTGATTAAAAAATGTGCACAACATGAAAGAATGATTAAATGAATTTTAAACGTGTACAAAAAATATCTTTTAATTTCAACAGGATTTCATGGCAGAGTCTATAGATTGTGAAAAAACATAAGCAAGAAATTTTGGACTGGTAATTCCGCTCAGAACGACATCATCATCATGTTGAAGTTAAGAGTATTTACCCTCATGATGACCAGCTCTACCATATGCATCTACCATGATATTATATGAAGCTCTATCTGGTTCACAACCCATGTGCTGCATGAGTGAAAATATTTCTGCAGCCCCATAAGGATAACCTGCGCGGCTGTCAGTATAAGAAAATCAAGAAAAAGTAAATATGCAGAATGAGTGCTTATTTTTAGTTGCTGCCAAAGAGATTCTAATTGCTCATTTCATACTGAATATGCAAACATATTAACAAACTCAACAAGAAATGTAAGATTTTGCCTTTAAGGGTTGCAATTTTACTACTTCTTACAAGAGCAAACACGCAAAGGATTGCCATCTGGATGATATACATATTCATGTCAGTTTATGGTGTTTTCATGAAAGTTAAATGAGTCCATTTATGTTTCTCAAAGCAAAAAACTCAGGTATTTCCTTTTTAGTTCACACTAAACTACCCTAATGTAAGTCATTACAAGCTCTCTAGCTAATGAAGCTAAAATGACATCCCATGATGTTCAATGCAGAATCAACCAGGTCTGACTCAAAGCTGATTATAGTCTTATGTTTTCATTTTATGTTTTTTTTATGCCAATAACATTTAAATTAGTAGTTTGGATAATGAAGACATAATTGATCTGTACAGGAGATCAACCTGTAAGCTTCCATCAGGGCATTATAAGCATACACATCCGGCTCATGCCCAGCTTCTTGCAGCTGCTCAAAAATTTCTTCTGCCTTCTCACACAGTCCCTCCCTAGCAAATGCATTCACTAGAGCAGTATATGTGCAAATATTTGGTTTACACTTATGACTTCTCATTTCATTAAACAGCTTTAAGGCCACATAGGATTTGCTTGCCTGCACAAAAGCATGTGCAAATATGAATCTCACACTTCAGAGAAAAAAGAAATTCTAGTAAACATGAAATAACCAGACAGAAGCATTTTCCTTTCCATTGAAAACATGAAATAACCAGATCGGAAAAAATATCCACAATTCGCATGACTGTTTTAAAGCTATACAAGAAAATGAACTTGGAGACCGAAACTCAGAAGGAAACATTAGTATGATAAACCATAACACAATAACAAGATATCAAATTGAGCAAACATGTCCTGCAGAGATATATAATATTATCCATAACAAACTTTACTGGTTCTCTCTGCTTGGTATGGTTGTTTCAGGTATCACACTTCTAAGAGTTTGTATTTGTTTCTGTGTTAATATCTTGTTAGAACTAATCTTGATTCACCTCTCTTAAGTACTATATAAATAAACTAAGTATCTTCTGGAGATGGGCAACACAGAGCAATCACTTCACTCTCATTGTCAGTGACTTGATCTATCATCAATGCAAGCGAAGATTTTTTAGCCAATATGTGATGGTCCTCTGTGCTTTCCCTAGAATTGGTAACTTCTTCTAAAGACTTTGAACATCTTAGTGTTGTAAGGATTTTAACTTTAGTCCCAATTTACTTGAGAATTTTTGACACAGTTTGAACATGTTTCTCGAATCATTCGTGTTATGTTAGAGTGATGGAAATTTTAACAAGGGAGTGCAATGATATCTCAAATCCCAAGCATTGCATGGATAATAGAAATAAATATGATTTGGCTCACCTTCCCATATAAGTTGATCATCAATGTATAAGTTTCAGTAGATGGCTGGCAGCAATCTCGTTTCATCCTTTGGAAAATCTCAACAGCCTTTTGCGGGTTTCCTCCCTTCATTAGTCCATCAATGTAAGCATTATATACAACCGCACCTGGATAAAATCAATAATATTTATTTAATAACTGTGAGAAATATAATATTTTTAGTTGAGTAAAATGAAAATCCAAAACAGCTAGACCTATCTGCAAGCAAAGACTTCAAACTCCCCAATAAAAAATAAAAAAATACTTAGAAAGTAGCATGAAATGCTTAAGGTACTGCAAGAATTTATGATAAACTACATCTACACTTAAGGTGGTTTTTACACCATAACACTTGCCAACTTGGCATATGTCAAATAAATCAACCTAATGAGTATCGGGATTGTTATCACCAACTCAATCCATTTTCTACCAGATATCAAACAATCAGAGGTTCATTGCAAAATTTTAGGTCAATATTTTACATAGAGCTCGACTTCTTATTAAGGCTTAGTTGTTATGGCTTATTAATATGAAATATCATTGACTATAGAAGTCTGTGCGTCAAAGGAACACAGACGCAATATCCACTCATTTTAAGCTATTGATTAGAAACTTATGAACTCTGCTGCAATGGTTTCAGAGATTCCAAAAGTAAATTTACTCCTTGGTAAAGCAGTTTAAATCAGAGTAAATTTCAAGGTTAGATGATGCTGTGGAAACATGAAAAGGAAAACCTTATTAATCGATTAGTTGACAAAAGTTCCTTGAACTAATTACATATACCTCCAAAAACAGTTTTTAAGAAATTGAATGAAACAAAGTAGTTATGAATAGATAAGCAAACATACTTGGAGGAAGCCCATACTTTTGCATCTCAGAAAACACAGCTTCAGCTTTCTCTAGCAGTCCAGATGTGCAGTAGGCCTTTAGAAGAAGGGCATAAGTATCTTCGGTAGGGATACATCGGGCTTCAAGAAGTTCTAAATATGTGAATTCTGCCTTCTTGTGCAGAGATTTCTGTCCATAAGCATCTATAAGGAGATTGAAACAGATGACATCTGGCTTGAAGGAGCTTCTCTTCAATATCCATTCACTTATCTGGAGATGCTTTATGTGTTAAACTTGTTGATAACCAAATGTTGAACATTACAAAAAAGTCAAATCATTGATGATATGAAACCATGTTCACTTTGCAAATGAAAAAATTAAGCATGCCAACAGGGACTTGTTCTGTTTAGAACTCATCAGATTGCAGGTTTTACATAACAAAAATCTTGTCGTTGTAGACTAAGTGAAGATAAAATTTACACATTCTTTCATATAATGGTTATAAACATATCCAACTTCACCCAAATGACACATATTTTTGACCATATTCTGAAGATAAAGAATCTGATTACATAAACAATCAAGTACCTCGAAAGTCTACATTGGTAACTAACCATTATTCCTCCCTAAACGAACTTGAAAAGTAGAATAGAAAAGCAGAACCGCTGAATATCTTACCAAGACAATCGGATCCCATTTTTTATTCAAACGAAGTTGAACAGATACGTTAATAAGATCATCCCATGTGGCATGAGTGGGAGGAAGAGAGTCGAAAGCATCCCAAATTCTATTGGAATCCACTTCCTTTTGTACAAATCTCAGAATTTGCTGAGCAGTGGGGCTTAATACCGGGAATATTCCATCAACAAACCCAGATCCGTACTTCCATCCTTTTCCCCTCAAAGAACCACCTATGAAGAAACATTGACATGAAAACTTCCACGACGATAAAACCTTTAAACTATAAAAACACACGCGTGCACGTGTACACATGAGGCAAAAGCAAGTATATGCATGCATACATTGCCAAGTACCAAAAAAAAAGTGTGAAATTTTGCTTTACATCGTTTCCGAGAGAGCTTTTTGTGATTAAAGCTTCTCAATTTGCCATTTTTGTCAATGAAATAGCCGTCTTGCTTGTACTTCTTAACAGAAACACCAGTAGAGCTGCTTGCTCTGCATCTAAAATCACTCTTACAGCTTCTGGGTTCCATGAATACATGATTCAGTGTGTTGCCAGCAATCAACCTACAAAAGCTAAATCAAAATTAATGTAAAGTCGGGTTTTGTTACATCGTTTTCATAAAATTTGACTCATACAGTCTTGCATTGGAAGTTATTACCTCAGAGGCCAACAACAATACAACCATATGAAAAATGACTACAAATATAAACAGCAAACAAAAGGAATAACCAAACAAAAGCTTCCCTAATTTATATATTTAGACCTTCCAATAACTAAAATAAATGCGGAAACACAATTCATAAACTAATAAACACAGATATAAACCAATGATAACTATAAATAAACCATTCTTTAGTTTTATCATTGCCAGCATCCATTGACAGATTAAATCTTCAGCGTTCTAATTTGAAGTTAGAGAAAATTTTCGAGGCAATAATTACAAAGAAAAACTATCTCCAGCAGTCCCTTAAGCGCTTTTCCTGTATAATGCTGCGAAGTTAAAGTAACAAAAGGACGGCAATATGGGAGAAGATACGCAAAAAGCTAGTTCATTATGCTTTTTAAGAACAGTTTCATGTAAACCCATTTTTCCTTATTAAATTGAATTTCATAAAGAAAAGAAAAACTCCTAGGTGTGTAACATTAAACGAGAAAACTGAAATGATATACAGACTTAAAATGAAGAACACAAGGAATTAAATGCAGAAGAAATTATAATTCATGCTAGAAGATTGAAGGACTAGACTTACATTAGCACAATAAAGAATAAGTTTGAATATTGAGAGCGTAAGAAGAGAAGGTCTAGGATGAAGATAACCAACTCAAAATATCTCAGAAGCTACAGAAACAGATGGTTGGCATTGGCAAGTTTGTTTGTATGCGGATGAACAAATGAACGATGTCAATATGGATTGAGATAATAACATCTGGGTCCCTAGTGTTTTATGTTTTCACAGATAATAATATTTTTATTTATTTATAATATATAGGGTCCAATTCCTATCAAAATAACAAAATTACCCTTTCATATTGTGTTTTGATCATTATAATAGGTCAATATAGAATGTCTAACTTAAGACTAGAGGGTTATTCTAACTATACATTTCATAAGTTCTATTTATATATATATATATATATATATTTATATATATATATTGTATTTTTTAAATGTTTTATTTAACAATTATGCTTTAAGTTTCTATGTTTTGTTATTTGTTTCTTCATCAAATTAATCACTTCTTTTTTTTGAAATTTAACTTACTTTTATTATTAGTAAAGATTATAAAATCTCTTATAAATATGAGTATCCACAAAGGTACATTTTGATGAGAGAGTAAAAAGATACTTAATAGGTATGAAGTGTGTATAGAGGAGAAGGACTGTACCCAAAGGAGTAGGAGCAAGTAAGCAATAAATATTTTCCTTCTTGTATTGAATAGCGAGATGGGTATGGGAATCGTGAAGAGACACAGGCATGAGTATGAAGAAGCCTCTCTAACATCTCATGGTTGCCTCATTGTTATTCCTACGGAGTAGGGCCTAGTTGTTAAAAATGAATAATTTATCTTCATTTATGGAAAGTTGAAGAATTATTAATTTGAATAATACTGTCCCCAGTGTGTAATTGAGTAATAACATCCGAGTTTCTAATATTTTATGTTTTCTGAAATAAAACTAAATGTCTCTTTTGTATTAAATAAATAAATAAATAAATTCCTAACCTAAACTAACCTAACCATATAATAATTTGCTTGTTTGACTGGGAACACAAACACACAAAAAGAAAAAAAAAAAAAAATCTATTTTCATCCGTTACCTTTGTGGGATTAGCTAAATTCGTTTTTATTTTTTAATTAAATTCAAAAATATAAAAATAATCACTTATCCCTCTTCTATCAACCATTCCAATAATTTTATTTAACCAACACACAAAATCTAATTAAATTATTTTTTAATATTTTTTAAAATAAAAAAATAATATTGAACACGTTATTTAATAAAATTTTATATTTCTATAAATAAAAAAATTTATTATTTTAATCATATTTTACAACAAAATTTATTTAATAATATAATATTATATTATAAATATTATTATCTAATACAATATAACTTTGCACTGACCTTCACAAC
>CP135547.1:4417783-4462316 GCA_032402905.1 Khaya senegalensis | reverse complement strand
ATATTGCTAATAATATAATATTATATTATAAATATTATTATCTAATACAATATAACTTTGCACTGACCTTCACAACACCCCCCCACACCGCACCCCCCCCAAAAAAAAAATACAAAAAGAATTTGCTAAATACGTATAAACAATAATTGATTATCGAGTAATCACAACTACAATAAGCGAAACGTTTCAAGTGGATGACACAGACAATGTTATTATTATTATTATTATATTAAAGAAAAGAGGAAAGAAAGTCTCTCGTAAAAGGTGAGTCGTTCATAGTAAGTGCGGCAGGAAATCTTGGTGGCCCCACTGCCACTATTCTATTAAGATTGGCATTTAATTGGAAGCAGGGATACGCCGCCGTTTTCAAAATAACTTATCCCCGCATCACATGGTCACGACGTCTGTTAACAAAGGGAAACCAAGCCAATATTGCCGCTGCCATAACACCACCTACGTATTATTGTTATTAGTATTAGTATTACTGTAATATGTGTTTGATTTGATTTTAACCTCTTTGTTATTTGAATTTAGGGAGGGGATTAACAATATTATTCATAAATAAATAAATAAACCAAGTAATTTGAAGAGTTGACAACTCCTTTCTGAAATCCTCTATCTAGGTCGGCGAGAGACACAGAGAAAACGCCAGGGAAAGAGTGTGAGAGGGAGCAAGAAAAGCGTCGCCGCTGGATTCTTCTCCGGTAAAAGAGTGTATGTCTCTTGCTATTTCATATATTTGGCTGTTAATAAACTATCTGTGCTGTTGTAGTTTCTGTATTTTTCCATAACTTTACAATTTTGATATGTTTGAAAAAAACTATTCAGGGGTGTAACAGTTTTTCTAAAAACACAATGTAATAGTTTTTCAAAAAACACAATGAAGTTGATCCAACTTTCATTTGGTCAAGGGATCTGAATGATGTTTGTTTCGAGACATGAGGGACTCAGGGTGAATGATTTGACTCAACAGTCACAAAAGGAATTCTATTTTTCCCTATTTTTGATTGTTCTTGGCATCTTTATGCGCTTCTCTCTATTTGCCATCTTGGAGACTCGGGATGCTGTTTTGTTATAGTGTTTAATGCCGCTGCTATTTCTGTATAGATAATCGATCTTTTGTAGATCTCGTGGGACACCTCTTGACCATCTAACATTTTGACCTTTTTTATAATAATGATTTTTTTGTTGGTTTCTCATCACCCAAAAAAAAAAAAAAGAAAAGGAAGAATCCAAAAAGGAATGCTATTTTTTATTTTCTTAGCAGCCAAAAAACTAGAAAAGTCCTTTGTGTATGAACATTCTTTATAGCTTCTAGGTTGCCTACTCATATTCAATTTAATTAATAATAAATTATTTGGCTATTTAACAGTAAAACCATGAACATGCATGTTGTAATTATGTGCTGATGCCTGAAAGCTATTACACACTTAGAATCCTGGAAAGATGGTTCTTTTTCTTGAAATAGGAGCTTCTGTTTCCTTTCACCCATAAACCTTTTATATCTGCTTTTGTGGTTGTTATTGGGTTTAGCATTATTGAATTTGACAGCTTGTCATTAAGGGTAACGATGGAGTATGAGGAGGGGCAGAATTGTGTTCCTGGATGTGTTCCAGAATTTGGAGCAATATTCATGTCTAACAGTGCAACAAAAGAAGAATGTTTCAGACGGAAGCTATTAGGCCTTCCGTATGGGCAGACCCACTTTGTGAAACAAATTAAAGCTGGAATGCTTTTGTTTCTGTTTGAATTTGAGAGGAGAGAACTACATGGTGTTTATCAAGCATGCTCCGATGGTGCAATGAATATTGTTCCCAATGCATTCAGTTCATCAGGCAAGCAATTCCCTGCACAGGTATGGATATATGTAAGGTTATTGATGGAAGATTTTGGATTAATAACTTGTAATTTGACAAAAGGCCCTTATGGATTACTTGATTCTTTTATGTGGATTTTCCCCTTCTATTTGAAGGTGATGTTCACCCCTTTGTGGCACTGTAGTCCACTTTCTGAAGATGAATTCCGTGTGGCAATTAAAGAAAATTACTATTCAGCAAAAAAGTTCAATTTTGGACTGTCTGAAGATCAGGTCGGTCTGTTTGCCATTTAGTTGACTTCAGTGGAATGAAGTCACTTTATAATGGGGTTTTAATCAATTTCTCTTTCTATGTAATGCTGTAGGTTCATAAGCTTCTGTATCTGTTCAGTTTGAGAAAGTTAAAGCCTCAGAGACATTTCACCAGACATAAAGATGCTAGGTACTCGGCGAGTAAATTCAGAAGAACAGCTGGTGATGGGAGTTCTGTAACAAGTAATCTGGTGGAAGGTAAACATGATGCTGACAGCAGTCATGTATCAGTTACTGACTACTTTGGTGCCCCTTTAGGCTATGGTGGAAGAGCTATTGAGGATGGCAGGTTTGCAATGAGTGGTAGGGTAGGAAATGAACATCAAGTGGACAATGAGTTTAGAGCAACCGTCTCAAATATGTACCCTGGTTTACTTGAGCCTAGTGCTAACAAAACTATCCATACTAGCAACTCCAATATCTTACAAGCAGATTCTTCAGTTCACTATCAGTTTGTACCGTCTTCATCGTTACAGCAGTCAATAGAACCAAAAGCCTTGAATATTTCCCGTGCAACATCTAGTGAAGGTGCAATAATTAGAAACTCTCTCCTTTATGATCCAGATGCCCCTGGTATTGATTCTAGGAACTCATCATCCTTTGAGTGCAATTTTAATCCAGTGCAGAACTTTGCTCCGCCTCACAACAGTAATGCTGAGAATGTATTTCTGTCGTCTGAGAACCAATTTATCCCATATGTACAGCCAAGAGTTACAATGATGTGTGCAGATTTCGGCCCTGGTTTAGGTTGCGGTGTTCCAATGGCTTCCCCCAGCCGTTATCAGAACTCCCAAAGGACTGGGATGCCTGTCTTGGAGGCTGCATATTGTGAAAGCATGACTAAGAATTCATCTGAGAATGTCAGTTATAAGGGCTTTTCCCTTCCAAGACCCTCTCCAGTTACTGTCCCTTCTTCAGGTTGTGGAAAAAGTGATAGGATGAATGAGGATACTTCTTATTCCTTTAGTCCAAATCAATATCCTTCTTTTGTGTTTGGTTGTGGCTGTCCCGAAGCATTAGAAGATACACATAACCAGGAAATGCCACAACGTGGAATTGATGGAGCAATTGCTGCCAATGTTGCCATGTCGAAAAGGGGTAAGACCCAGCTGCAGGGTTGTGATTGTTCTGGAGACCAGCATGATAATGGAACTTTTGAAGGCATGTACTCTGATTTTCGAAGGAACAGGAAAAGTGTGTTTTCGCGCTTAGCTTTGGCTCCAAAAATGCACACCAATGACAATGGAATCCTTGTGGATGATGATCAAGACACTATGGATTGTTCAGTGGATGAAGTCATGTCAATGCTGCAGCACAGTGATTACCAGTGGTTGAAGATGATAAAGAGTAGACAGTTAATTAAAGGTGACGCCACTAATTTTAGGAAAAAGAGACAAACCACCAATGATCCCAAATTACTGGAGGATGATTTCCAGAGTATTTCAGATGAGGCGAGAATGGATGGTAATCCAGCCAGTGAGGAGAAAGTTGACCAAGATGCTGAAAAGACATATTTTGTGAATTTCAAGCGTCGCAGTGAACTGCGTAAAAGCCGTGTTGGTGATGCCAAAACTGGTGGTTCTAGTGGGAATGCCAAGAGCGAGGGCTTTACCGGTGGAGTGCATAAAAGGAGGAAGCTGATTAGGCCAAATTTCAGTAAGAACACGTTGCCTGATGACAACAACATTATCAATCCCTACATTTCTCAAATGAGTGTGGGAACTCATGGGGCATCAAGTAGAGATGTTGCTGGATTTTCTCAAAATCTTAATAATGGCACCCACTCTTTTGGACAAGATACATCACTTGAAGCATGTGAAAGAAGTGACAATGGAATTGCATCTGGTGAAATTGAATGCTCTAGGAACATGCAGGAGTCAACTCAAAATGCCGACTTGGATGGTGAGACTTCTAAATCAGCGAGGGCACTGGAGGAAGTTGTAGCAAGTGGATGCTATGGCTGCAAAATAGATATACAACAAATGGTTGAAACCGAAAATGCAGTTCTTTCGAGCAATAGCGAAATCATCACAGGGCAATGCAAGACAATCTCAAGCAACTGAAACCTGTATGATTATTCCGGAGAGTTTTGCAGATATTGGTGTAAATAATGAAGGTGATGAAAACTAACAGCTGAGTGCGGGAATATATGCAACCATTTACGGAAGCACCTGAAATATTTTGACAAGGGCTTAAATGAATTCAAACACTGTTGATGACAAGCTCTATGGTATTTGTCTGCTTCAGGCCTGCATAAACATCTTTCGAATTTCTTTTCTTATATGAAGAATTGTTGAAACAAATGTGTGGTCTGGATGGAATTTGCCTTTTTCGGGTTTAGCAGCAAAGGATATTAGATAACTTCTAGTTTTTGGATTAGGTGCCTGAAATCTAAGTGGTTTTCTAGATTCATGAAAATTAATCATGTTTCTGTACTCTTTTTTTTTTTTTTTTTCATAAATGAGAATTTTCAAGCATTTACCTGTTACTCAGCTGGGGTGAATATCGGGGTGGTTTATTTTTGTTAAAATTCGTAGTTGGAATCGAAGCAACGAAGGATGAGGTTGATATATGTATCTTTTCAATTTTTGTCAAAATATGTTGTCTTAATTGGGACAGATTATAATATTAGAAGTGCGTTTTGGAGTAGTTTCTAATTGCAGAGTGCGGCAGTAGTAGTATTTATTTGAAAGAGGAGGTATTCTGCTGGTTTTTTATTTTATTGAATAAAATAATTTAAAACAATCGCAAACTGGCCATCGTTCTTGTTGGACCATAGTCGGTTCTCCTTTTTTTTAGTTAAAACAATGATTTTATTCTTAGATTTTCCAAAGAAATTGTTTAGTGAATTTTTAATTAATTCAGTCGATTAAATTTATGGCTTTGAGTAAAATTTCAGTGAAAGCAATTCAACTGCAAAACTCTGCTGCTTGCATTTAAGTTCCATCAATTATACATACCACAAGCATGTCAATTCTCTCAACCACGCCCCATTCTCCATCGTCCCCAAACTTCATTAAACGACGCCTTATTCATTGATGCACTCGTCTCCGATTCCGACGACTCCGCAGGCATCGAGGACAAAATCGACGAGCTCAACACCGTCGACGAGAACGATGTCTTTACAGGAAAGGAAGAGAAACCCAAGATTGCCTCATCTGGATATTACTTCGATCATGTTACCGGCTCCATCTGACGTGCGTTTAATAAGAGATCGATTGACGACTGGGATTTTGATTACTCAGGATTTAATCTACAGTCGAATACAGAGTATAAATGTAAGGCTGCCTTTGGATCAGACAACGTTCCAATTGATGATGATGTAAGGAGAAAGATGACTCAAGTTACTGGCATTAAATATGCATTGTTATTAAAGATTGGGAAGAGGGTATCGCCTTTAAGGGAGAAATGGGCCGAGTGATTTGATAAAAAGAGTGACTTTTTAAGGAGAGATAAGATGTTTAGATCACATTTGGAAGTTTTGAATCCTATGAATAACCCTTTGTTGCAGGACCCAGATGGGGTTGGGATTAGTGGGCTCACTAGAGCTGATAAGCTGGTTTAAAAATGGTTGTTAAACGAATTCAAGCTTGTCCAATTTACTGGGAAGAAGCCTTTGGGAGTTTTAGAGAGTAGTGGCGATGCTAATCTTGGAGGAAATGGTAGAGAGGAGTTGAATAAGAGGAGTGAGATTAAGAGGGCAGAACATAGGACTTTGGATGAGAATTCTACAGATGAGTTTTATAGAAGAGTGAAAGAGTAGTGGCAATGCTGGTACTAAATTACATAATAAGGAGGCAAATAATTCTAACAGATTTGAGCATGAGTAGAAATAATAGTTTATCGAGTGGAGTGATGAGGCAATAGGTGATTCTAAGTGTTATCAGAATAAGAATGAGTTTTCGAGTCAAGTGGATGCGGATGGAAAGAGATGGGATTACTCTCCTAGTTTACATCCCAAGCTTTATTTTCAAATTTTATGGATGCAGTTTAAGGAAGGGCAAGTGTGATTTGCGGGTTTTTATGGTGTGGAATTTGCCTCCTTGGATGTATGGTGTCAGGCACCAATGGGGGCTAGAGAGTGTGCTTTTCCACAAACGAGATGCTTGTGTTGTGGTGCTTTCTGAGACAATTGAGCTTGACTTTTTCAAAGACAGCTTTGGGAAGGATGGATAAGAACTTCAAATGGCTTTGTCTTTTAAATTCATTTGTTGTATTTCAATATGTGTGGTTGATTGAAGCACTTATTCTTCAGCTATAAAGTTGCTGTTGTCATGCCGAATCTTGATGTACTACTGAAGGATGCACCCACCCATATTTTTGCTTCCGTCTGGTTTGAATGTAGAAAGATGAAAATTTTATTATACTCACTACAGTAAGTTTGTCCGGCTTGCCGCTCTGTACAAGTTTCATAGTTTATGTGCATTTTTTTGGATGATGGATTCCCAGTTCTTATTTTGAGAATTTAATGATCACCTTTTGGCTATTTCTGAAAATTTTGGTTGGTTTCAGTTTAGTTTGAGTAATGATTTGAGTAACGATACTGAAATACACGGGATTGAGGAAATCATTGTGTGCATAGTTTTAGGAAATTTTAAAATCATTGAAGGCAAAGAATTGATAAAATGGGAGGTAGAAAATGGTATTCCAGTAGGACTATGTTGAATCAAAGCTTCGTGTAAAAAAATTACAAAATTTCTTCACTTACATGCAAGGAAAATCATCAATTTTTCGTAAGCCACGGGTACTTTAATAATTGTTTCGGCGAGGAGAGAATAAAGGTCAAGATTTCGTTATTCTAAGTGTGAGCCTTAAATTCATCTTGTGGATGTGTGAAACACATTCAATTGTGAAACTTGGCAAATGTTATAAAAAAGTTACTGCAAAACACCAACTTACATAGAGGAAGCTCTTGTAAGTGTTTCGACTTTGTGAAATTAGGTCAAGTATGGACTTCCGCAGTGACTCTGAAGGGTAATCGTAACATTATTCCTATCTTCAGCTGGAACTTGGAGGAACAGTAGAAGCTTGAGTTAGACTTATGATTTTGCTCATATTTTTATGCTTTAATAATTTATGGAATTTTTAAACCCATTTTCTCAAATTGCACGAATCACTTTCACGTATAACAAAATTTTCTTAAATTGAGCGAGATTGTTTAGATTTCATTTAGACTGCTTCCAATATGAAAAAGGAAGAAAACTGTCAATAGAGACCGTAATTGACAATTATATTTTTCACAGTGTAAAGTATAAATTTAAAAATTAAAAATAAACTTAGAAACTAAAACTATTATTTAAAATTAATTATGAAAACTTAAATAATTTAAGAAAACTTATCTCTTACCATTATTATTTGCTATCAAACTCTTTTAATTTTCTCTTAATGATAATTAATAAGAAAAATGAGTTTGAGAACTATAAATTATGTATTCTCCTATTTATATAAGTTTTTTCATAAAAAATTGTATATGTATTAATTCTTCTCCATATATAAAATTTTCCATAAAAAATTATATAAGAGTTATCAAGCATTAATTATGATAATTTTCACTTTCAAATGACAAGTTTTAGAGTTATGAAAATAAAAGGTGGAAAGTTTAATGGTAGTCATGGGAGTTATGGGCCATTTTTTGGTAGTCACTATCAACATTCTCCCACTTTATCCATAACATCTATATATTCCCATAATTAAGAAACAAATACATGAATTATGGCGATAAGTTATTTAAATTGATAACTTTTCTTCCATATATTACAATGTATTATATTTCTTACTTATTTTTTCATACGTAAAAACTTATAAATAAACTTTATATTTATTATTGGTTCTCTTTAATAACCTTAATTTAATAAATAAATCTCATATTTATTTTAGATCTAATCATAAATGATTTTTCTCTTTTATAAATGTGTACATCATAATGAGAAAATATCATATAAATAGAATTTCATTAATATTAATATGCATAAGTTTATATAATTGAATCAAGTTCCATATTAACTATATGATCCTTAAACTTTGATGGTAACATGCTTTTTGTTAAAGGATTTGCAATTATTAATTCAATACTGACATACTCAATAACTACTTTATTCTTCTTAATATGTTTCCTAATGGTTAAGTACTTAATGTTGATGTGTTTATTTTAACTCCTATTTTTATTGTTCTTAACCAAAAACACAACAACTGAATTATCATAATATATCATCAATGGCTCAGAAATTGAATCTACAAGTTTAAACTCAGATATAAAATTCTTTAACATATTTCATGAGAGGTAACCTCAAAACACGAAACGAATTCAGCCTGCATAGTAAAAGTAGTAATTAATGTCTGTTTAGCACTTCTCCAAGATATAGCTCTATTAGCTAACATAAAGATGTAGTCAAATGTTAATTTTTTTAGAATAATCACAACCAGCGAAGTCAAAATTTGAGTAGCCAACTACTTTTAAATTATTGGTCCGTTTATACATAAGCATATATAATCTTTGGTTCCTTAAAAGTATCTTAAAACTTTCTTTCCAATTTTTCAATGGTCCATACTTGGGTTACTCTGATATCGTCCCAACATTCTAACTACGAAAGTTTTATCAGGTCTGGCACAGATTTGGGCATACATAATATTTTTAACAGTTGAAGTACATGGAATGTTGTTCATTTGTTCCTTTTTGAGATCATTTCTAAGAGATTGGTTCAAATTGAACTTATCTCCCTTAACAATTGGTGCTATATTTGGAGAATTATCATTCATCCGAAATCTTTCTAAAACTTTCTTGATATAAGTTTCTTAAGACAGACTTAAAATATTTCGATGTTTGTCTTTATATATCTTAATGCCAATGATATACGATGTTTTACCTATATCTTTCATATCAAAATTTTTAGAAAGGAATTGTTTCACCTCATGTAAAAATCCTTTATCATTGATCGCAAGTAGTCTATTATCCATATATAAAATAATAAAATAAATTTTATTCTCACTAACTTTTTGATATATGCATTGATTAATGATATTTTCTTCAAAATCAAATGAAAAAATAATTTCATGAAATTTTAAATATCACTGTTTGGAGGTTTGTTTCAATTCATAAATGAATTTTTTAAAGTTACAAACCAAATACTTACCATCACTGAAAGAGAATTCTTCAGGTTATTTTATATAAGTTTATTCTTCTAAATCTCCATTACGAAATTTTGTTTTTACATTCATTTGATGTAACTGTAAATCAAAATGAGTTACTAATACCATAATAATACGAAAAGAATCATTTTTAAACATAAGGAAAAAATATTTTCGTGTAATTAATTTTTTTTTTCAGTGAATTTTTTGACAACAAGTCTCGCCTTATATCTCTTAATGTTACATAATGAATCTTTTATAATTTTAAAGATCCATTTACACTTTATAGGTTTAAACCCTTTAGGCAAGTTAACAAAATCTTAGACTCCATTCGTTGATAGAGAATTCATATAATCTTTCATAACATTATACTATAAATGAGATTGCTGACAACTCATGACTTGTGAAAATATTTTTGGATTATTTACGACTCCAATATTGTTATCTGACTCTTGTAAATACACAATATAATTACTAAAAATTAGTGATTTTTTTTCTCTAGTAGATTTTTTTTAATATTATTTTAACATTTTTCTGAAAAGTATATTGTACGACTAGTTGTTCAATAATCTGATCTACTAAAATATCTTTAGTTTGTGAAATTTAATTATTATTTAGTTGAATATCAACTATTGTTTGATCAACATTCATTTGTATTATAGGGATATTATTTATGACAATCACTTTACTACTTGAAGTGGATGGTTCTGAATTATCATTTTTAGAAATTGTATTTTAGAATTGATCCATCCCACTGATTAAATCATTTATAAAAAATTTAGTATTTCTTAATTTTACAAACTCAATATAATAGGATGGATAATAAAATCTGTATCTTTTAAACTTTTCTGAATATCCAATGAAATATCCATTAATAGTCTTAGGATCCAATTTCTTTTCTTGTGAATTATAAACTCTTATTTCACAAGGACAACTCTAAATGCATATATGTTACAAACTCGGTTTTCAACTTTTTCATGACTCAAATGGCATTTTAGTAATTGCTTTAGTTAGAACTCAGTTTAATATGTACACAACTGTCTTAAGAGATTTTATCCGCAAGGACTTAGGGAGTTTGGAGTTGCTAAATTTACTTCACACCATGTCTAATAATGTTCAATTTTTTTTTTTTTTCTGCTATACTATTTTGGTATGAAGAATCAGGCACAATGTTTTGGGTAACAATCCCATACTCTTGAAGAAATGTCGCAAATGATCCAAGTACTTATCCATCTTCTATGTATTTACTATAGTATTCACCACTTTTATCAGATCTCATGATTTTTATTTGCTTATTGCATTGTTTCTCTACTTCGACTTTAAATATTTTAAAAATATCTAATACTTCATCTTTAGTATTTAGTAAATAGAGATACATAAATTAAAAAAATCATTAATAAAAGTGATAAAATACTTGCGGCTATATGAGTCTATTTTAGGACTATAAATGTCTGTATATATGATTTCTAATAAGTTTGAACTCTTTTTAACATATTTTCTTGACTTATTGGTCTGTTTACCCTTTATGTAGTTCACACAAGTCTTAAAATCAGTAAAATCTAAAACACTAAGTACTTTATTATTTACTAATATTTTAATTCATTCTATGAAGATATGTCATAATCTTTGATGCCACAATATAGAGGAAATTTTATTTATAATACTTATTTGTATACCAATATGAGTATGCATTATATTATTACAAATATTATTTTGTGAATCAATATGAAAAAAATTATTAGACAATGTACCGTTTCTAATAAGATTATATTTATAAAAAATTTGTAAAAATTTTTTTTAAAAAATTAAAGGAATATCTATAGAGTATAAGTTTGGAAATAGAAATTAAATTTTAAAAAAAAAATTAGGACTATAAAATAATTTTTACAAATTCATTATAAAATTACTATCGAGAACTAAACTGTATGTCCCAATGACCTCTACAGTTTAGTTTATCTTATTTTTAGAGTAGATAAAATATTCAGTTTCCACTAATTTCTTTAGGTTTTACAAGTTTTACAAAACATTAGTAGTATGTATTATAAAATCAAAGTTAATTCACCATGTGTTATAACAAATTTTAACTATATTAAATTCATAACTTATAAGAGAAAAAGAAATACTTTTCTTAATAAGTCATTATTAAAATTTAATATAATTTTTTTTTATATGTCTTTTTTTCTTGCAAAAGAAAAATTTGGACTCTTTATTTATTTTGGTTTGGATAGGTATGTTGTCTTTCCCTTTTTTCTTAAACTTTTCTTCTATTGTCAAATGTACACTTTAAAGATTCACTCCTATTTCTGTGATTAACCTCTATTCTTCTTGAATACACATAGTTAACAATTCATTAATTAACCATTTATTTTTTTTGTGTGTTATAAGAAATTTTGAAGAGTCGATATGATTGTGGAAATGAATTCAAGACATAGTGTACAAGGAAAGGTTCAGACATTGTCACATCTAAAATTTTTAGTTGAGCCATAATATCTCTTATTTTTATAATGTGCTTTCGCACACTAGTGATAGTAGTGAGTTTTATGAAAGAGAATTGCATAATAAGAGTACTGGCTAGTATTTTATATAAAGACTTAAATTATTCATCAATAGTTTTCATCAAAGCACGAAAATCATAATGCTGAGCGACTGAATCACATATATTAGTAGAAATTTTAGTCTTTATAAACATTACATTGAGGCGATTAGATCGCTTCTAACATTCATAAAATTTAATTTGTGTTGGAGTATTAACATCAGTAATGGGTGACGGTTCGTCTTTTCGTATATAATCTATATCTTACTATTCTAAATATGACAATATTTTTTCTTTTCATATCTTCTAATTATTTTCAATCAATTCAAAAATATTTAAGTTGATATAAGATATATTTATAGATTGTAATGCTGCAAAAATACATATTTATAATGAATTTTATTGAGATTTAAATATTATTAGATTTTATCAATATAAAATATGCATAAAATAAGAATCACATAGTATAAAATATTGGTTGTGAGTTAAGTATTTTATTCAAGTAAATTCACATATCTTAATGATAAAATTATTATATTATATCAAATTTTTTAATTCTTATGGATAAATTAAGAAAAATAATATAATATTTTTTCTTAATTAATCATATAAATGTAATAAAAATTTTCATGAGATAAAATTTATCACATTTAACATAATCAATTATAATTAATGTCTTGAATTGTATGTGATCCTACCTTAATATAAAATTTTATTTAATTTAAGAATACTGTAACTATTCCTTAATGTATTAAACTTTATCAATCACTAAGATATGTCAATACATGAATATATTTTAATGTTTATGCTTTATAGAAATTTTTTTCAAAATATTTATATATTTATTATACAAGTAATAAAAAATAATATATTTAGCCAATAATCACAATGGGTAAGTTCTCAGAAAAGATTAGAGGGGTTACAAGCGGTCACACTTAAAACCTAACCTCTTTAAACAGAATTTTTTTAAATATGTAATTAAAGCAAATAAAATATTACAACTATACCTAATAATAATACTTAATATGGTATTTTACCATTTACTTAAATTTTATGTATTTTTTTTTAAATTTATAAACTAACTATTATTTCAATAATATATTCATAAAATAAAAATATATAAACCAAGTAAACTATTCTATTGTATATATAAAACATAAACTATATATTTAAAATAAATAATTAAATCAAACTATACAAATAACATAATATAAATAATATACATAAATTTAAACATTAAAATTAAATTTAAATTTGCATATAATAAATTTAAATGATATGCACAATTAAAATTATCTAAATTCTAGTTAAAATTAAATTGTACAAAAAGTATGTATTTAGACCAATATCATAATAAACAAAAATAATTTGTTTGTTTATTTGTTTATTTTTTTTGACTAAATTGTATAATATAGTTTAATATTGTAAAAATATTAAAAATAATATTAAATTATTAAAACTGTTAATTAATATACTAAATAGCAAGTGAGCAATCAACCTAGCGGTTATGGGTTCAATTCTTAGCATTTCATTATTTTGTACAATTAATGCAGAACTAAAAACAGTTAAATAATATAAATGTGCTTTTATTACTCAAAAGAAGGCGTGTGCCCTAGCCATTAAGGACATGAATGAAGGTGGTTCGGGTTCAAAACTTGGTAACCACATATATTTTCACATTTTATCCATAAAACAAATGATATGTTATCCGTAAGTTTCAGATAAAATTGACATGTCATCTACTGGTAGAGGTATTTTTCAACTTTTAGCCGCGTTGACCCAGATGCAAACCCTCGAACCCGAACTATATTTTAAACTACTTTTAACGTCATTTTCAATATTTTTTTATGTTCAAAATGTCATAAATTCAATGTTAAAATAATTTATAACATATATTTACATAAAAAAACATGCAAATTCAAATTGCATAAAAAGTTAAAATATTCACAAACTTATAACTATTATTTCGTGTTTTCTTTAAAAACACCTAACACGCTCTGATACCAAATGTAAGTTAAAAAACTAGAATTATTGTTTAGAATAATTGCAGAAGCTTAAATAATTCAAGAAAACTTACCTTTTATCATTGCTATTTACTATCAAATTTGAATCGATAAAAATATTTTCCTAATTCTCTTACTTCTCACTTGATGGTAATTAATAAGAAAAATAAGTTTGAGAACCATCTACCATGTACTCTCATCCTTATATAAGTTTTTCCATAAAAAAACTGTATAGGAGTTATCAAGTATTAACCATAGCAGTTTTCACTTTCAAATGGTAGATTTTAGAGTTATGAAAATAAAATGTGAAAAGTTTAATGGTAGTCATGGAAGTTATGGGCCATTTTTTGGTGGTTACTACTAACATAAAACAGTTAACTCTAGTTGGGCTAGGAAATGATATTAGGAAAAACTTGGTACGTTTTCTCATTTGGTTAAGTTGATAAACATTTCATATTATATTCTAAACATTGGCTTGAATTGTGATATTTTCTAAATATCAATATTTATCCTATTGAGTACTAAAGTATACTAAATTGAAATAAAATTTATTAGATTTTTTAGATATGGAGGTATCTACATTGATTCTAACATTATAGTTATGAAATCTTTGTCTTAACTTAATAATTCTATTGGCATGGAGGATAAGTTTGCTAGACGTTCTTCCAATGGCATTGTAATGGCATTTAGAAAACGCAAGTATTAGCGACATTTTCTCCCTAGTTGGTGGAATAGTATTTTTTATGTTAAGTGAAATCGGGTTCGTTACACTTTTGATTTGTCTCTTACACTTTTAATTTGTCTCCCTTGCTCCTTTCTCCATGTTTATTTTGAATATTTAGATGGTCTTATTAGTGCAAGGATAATAATTTTAAATTTTATGTATATTATGATATGTGTGTAAGAATGACAACTTAAATTTCATATAGATTATAGTGTATGTTATAGAATCGATGAGAGATAAGAAACAATGGATATATCCAATAGTTTGGATTATTATATAAATGAAAATAATTACTTATTTTTTAAGTTAAGAAAGTTTTAGGTAAAACTATTTTATCATATCAATATGTTAACGTGGTGAGACTATCCAATTAATAAAATAAGAGAAATATATCTATTAGGGGTCAATAAAAAAAGTCAATAGAGGGTCTAATTATTTAATGAGATAAAAAAAAATATTTCTTAATAGTGAGTTAAAAAAGTCAATAGAAAATTTTATAAATTTTTTTACCATATAAATTAAATGACAAAATTTTTATTGATTTTTTTTACTCATTACTAATGAATATATTTTTTTTATCTTATTGATTAAATAATTTTATTATATTAATAATACTAATATGATAGGAATTTTTCATTTAAGACTCTCTCTTTTAACTCTACTTATAAGAATCTGGTCGTTAATCATTTTAGGGGTTATGTGTTTGCTTTTGCTATACAGAGTGTTTATAAGTCCCTTTATTGATTAAAAAAAATGTAAACTTGCTGCCAAGAAGCTCACTTTTTAAGGTTCCCTACATGACGAAAAGGCTCCTCAAAACATTTTCTCTTTCTCACATTCTTTTATTTAATTTTATTTTATTTAAATATTGTTGTCTATTGGATATATCAAAATATTGATAACTGCAGATCCATTTGTTCATAAAATCATGGCATTTGCACCCAAAACGACTTCTCTCTTAATATACACACATTCAAAGCATGCATGCCTATTTTCACATATCTAAATAACTATTTTTTAATGGACATTTAACAAGTTTTCAGTTGCTATTCATGGACTTGAGAAAACCTTTTTTAAAAAGCTTTTCTTTCTTTTTGGTTGTTTTGAGTTTTGGTGGTGGGCAAAGGGAGGGTACGACATCGTCTTCATTCAATTATTACTTAGTAGAAAGGAGAATGACGCAAAAACAATTGTCTTTCTTGGCTTTTACTACACTTTAGTTTTAAAATTTCTCCTTCTTATGCAGTCCTTTCATATTGGAGTGTTTAAAAGAGTAATATTTGACATATGATGATAACCCATTTAAGATGGAATGGTGCTGATCTTTTGACGAGAGTTGCAAGAAGGTTTTAGAGTAAAGGGAACATGGACAGTAAACAATTTAAGTTCAAAGCACAACCTTTTTTACTTTCTTCCTTATAAGCCCACGTAATATCACAAGGTAATATTCCAAAATTTTACCATTTCTTGTTTATAATCTACATTCAGGTAGACATTTATAATTCTAGCACATTGTAAGTGCAAATATGTCTCTTTTGCTCTTTATACTTGTAAAAACCACCATAACTATAAGGTTACCTAAAATCTTTGATTGAAGATGTTGTGTTTTCTGATCTGTAGTTGCATGCTTTTTATAGCACCTGTTCTGGTTTTGTGGTTGTTTTATATGAAAGAATAATTCCCATGCAAATTTGGACCCTTTAGATTCTAAAACCTCAATCCTTTAATTTAATTGAAGTATTTGTTGCCTATGCCAAAAGGAAAAAAAATATATGGGTAAAGAAGTTTCATGTGATGATTTAGTTTAATTAGTACAACATAACCACGTATTTGTTATGGAGGACAACGTATCTATAAGGTATAAGTTATGCTCACTTCAAAGTGATGTAGGATTTCATATTTCAAGTGGTATATGTTGTTTTCAAGTTTCAAATTTGATGTATTTTTTATTTGTTCACTTCACTGGATTCTTGTTGCATGAATGGAGAAAGATGTTTTTTGATAATAAATTTAGTAGTGGTCTTTTGTTAGCCTTAAAGTTTTTTGGGAATCAAACGTAATTTGCTTGATCAGTATAGATACTTTTGATCGATAGAGTGGATGAAAATTTTGATAGGCAAAATTTATCTATGTTAAAACTCTAAACATTTAATATTAATTTATTTTGCCTTCGAATTTCCTTAGCTTCTCCATCATTAGGATTTACTTTTGGAGATTTTGGATTCTTTCTCAGCTTGCACTGTCTTTGTATATGTTGCATGGCCGGTCTGAATCCCTTCTACTTTAAAGTTTTAACTATTAGAAAGAATATGAGGCACTTAAAATGCACTTAATGTGTCACGCCTCTTAAATTAGGGTTCGTAAGTTAGGGTTTAAAGGGATAATTTAAAACTAAAGAAATGAGGTCATGGATATTTTGGCAGAGTCCTCACTATACATGGACAATATCTATATAGACCTGGAAGTATAAAAATTTTACAATTACGCCTAATATTTCTAAAAAAATTTTAAACTACCGCCATAATATAATATATCACATCAAAACTTAATGTATTTATTTAATAGAATATGAATAATTTTCTTACAATGTTTTAACAAATGCAATATACACAATAAAGTAGCCCTTTAAAGTGTATATAGTAAAAATGATAAGGTTTTTTCATGTTCACTTATCTTCTGCTGCTCCAATAAAACTTAAAAAGTAAAGTATGAGTTAATCCCCCATATGTATTCATATATAGTTAGAGTTTTTTTAAGTGATTTAACAATAATCATACTTCCAAATAAATAAGTTATAAATAACGTAAATAAACAGAAACAATCATAAATAATGATAACACGATAATAATTTAAATTAGTTATCACTATGTGTAATGCATAGTTTTAGGGCACTATTCCCAGGGATTGCCATTTAAAAAATGTGTAACTTGTGTATTTTAGGGATTCTATAACCAATGACCGCTATTCATGATTTCAAGTTTGTCAGGTTTTACCGTAGGACTGAAATCATGTCCATAGTTACCGGTGCTAAACAAAATGTTATACACTATTCCATAATCTAATCACATACAGTAATAACAAAATATTTATTCATGTCATTTCACAATATTGCAAACATCGAAAGTATAATTTAACAATTATAACATTGCTAAATTATGAAGAATTTATACAAAACAAAATAGAACTGCAATCGTGTCATTAAAATATAATTTTTCATAAAATTTTAGTATAAAACTCTACTTTTTAGTTTTTTAAAACACAAAAATAGTCAATTATATGTGAATTACCTACCTGAATCAAAATTAAAGTAATGTTCGTCTAAAAATTCTAGAATTTTAAATTTTAAAATTAAAAATTATTAATAATGATAAATTATAAAAAGGTTCTTATAATATAAATAATTATGAAAATATCCCTAAAAGATAATAATTATTCGCGCATAAAACTTCTAATTTACAAAATTGAACAAAATTTTTACAATCTTTGTATTTTCACCCCTAATTAAAATTTATAATTTTTTATCTAATTTTTCAACAATTCTAAAGAAATTTTTCGATCAATTTGTCAAATTTGATCCAAAATTTATGGATCCGGAGTCCAATAGCTTAATATAGTAATAATTTTAACTATTAAACTACTAAAACAAAAATCGATATATTTTCTTCAATTTTCAATAATTTTTATACTAAAATAAATTATTTTTTTCTCAAAATAAAAAATAAAGAAAAAATCTTACCCTTATTTTCTTATTTTTCTTTTTCTCCTCCTCCTTCTTCTTCTTCTCCTTCTCCTTCTTCTTCTTCTTTCTTCCCCCCTTCTTCTTCTTCTCTTTCTTTTTTCTCTCATTCTCTCCTCTCTTTTTTTTCTTTTCTTTCCTCTCTTCTCTCGACATTTCTACAATCTTCTCCAAACTTTTACGCCAAATTCATACTTATCTATATATATATATATATATATATCAATCACTTGGGCTAAGACTTTTAAATGTTTTTGGGCCAAAAATTTTTTTCTCAATGGGTTGGGTGCTACATGATGCATTAGGCAAAATGAAGCGCTTCTCAATATGTCCTCAAAGTGTGTGTAATTAAGCTCTGTCGAACAAAAGGTGACAAAAAAGTGCAATTATAAATATTTTCTTTTAAAATGCTACAGTAAATTTAGTGCTTGAATAACATCAAAATGAAACATTGCCCTTGATTAAGAGATGCACTTACTTTTATTTCTTATTACTATCAAGAAGTTTGGGAGGATGATGGTGTTATGCTAATAAGTCCCTTAAGGTTTGCAACATTCTGTTAGACCTGGGAGTTCCTTGTGGTATTTCCCTGGCTTAATGGTTAAGAAAAAACTTCTG
This sequence comes from Khaya senegalensis, assembly GCA_032402905.1. NCBI lineage: Eukaryota > Viridiplantae > Streptophyta > Magnoliopsida > Sapindales > Meliaceae > Khaya > Khaya senegalensis. Next base: position 4,443,449 of record CP135547.1, on the reverse strand, counting down.
ACTACTTTTTAGTACTTACTTTATGTGGTTGCTTCTTCTTTTACAAAAATTGAGTATGTTTTGTGTAATTGTGGCTGTCTTTTGGCTCACAATTGGTTGCATGATTATAGATCCCATGACTATGTATCTCTTCGGAAGCTCATAAATGGCATAGGAAATGCTTATAATTTATCCATTTAAGTGATAGCATTTTGATACAGATGGATTGCTTAAGCTTTTTCATTGTGCATTACATTTTTCTTTTCTTTTTGCAAGTGGCATTATTTCTAAGCAAAAGTATTTAGATTACTGCTTCGAGGCATGTGCTTTAAGCCACAGGAGACTTCTTAGGAGATTTTTGTGCTCAACTGTGGCTTAAGCTATGCATAGCTCTGTAACCACTGAATATCAGATAAATTGTCTTTGCCTAATGATGAAATATAAAAGTTTAACTTCTCGGGTTGCCTTATAACGATAGACTTCTTGATTAAATCTTTTACCATCTTCATTGACCTTTGGCTTTGTATTAGCAGGACCAAAACTTTTTCATTACAGTTGGAAAAGAAAATTTTACTTTATTGCTTCTGGTGAAATGTGGTCTGCATGCATTTTTGTTTATCTGGTTTATGTTGTTCCAGAAGTCATTCATTTACAAACCGTAAAAGTGTCAAATCAATAGCTGAGTGCTTAAGATGTAAATAACACTTGTATGTTTTCTTATTTTTTGACATAATTCATTTTCAATACATACAGATTCCTTGTCAATCCAGCTACAGAGACAGAAAAAACTCAACAAGATGCTCTACTCAAAAAGATTCTGGATGAGTCATTGACATTTAATTACTTGAACAGCATGACATCTGTTCTCATTCCTGGGCCTGAGAGCCTTGTAACCAGGCTGATTGACAGCTCCTGTATTCGTTGCCCTGATGCGTTGTGAATATCTCATAATTCCTGAAAGTCTAGTCTGTAATTGGTCAAGGTAGGAAGTGCTAATAACTTCTTCAAAGCATTCATTTTTATTGACTGGCTCCAGAAGATCTGTGTTTTAGCTGTATTGGAGATCTGGATATCATGTAGGAAACATGAGGAGCAGGCTATACTTGTAGTTGAACAGTTTATGACGTTTGTATATTACATTTTGTTCAACAAAGAGGAAAAAAAAAGTATTGTTCATGATGCCAGCGGAAGCCGTGAAACGTTTTTGGGCTGTTTGGTTACAGAGAAGCCTGCAAAGAATCATTTGGCTGAAGATTTAAAAGCAATTGTAAATTATGATGAAATTTGTTTTGTGGAGGCATTTTGTCATAATTTTTCTTTGGAAAGCACAGGAATGCTCTTCCAATTATCGCCTAATTATCACCCTTCATATTGATGATTTATAGACTAAATTGATTGATCTGGAGATGATTGTTTTTACTTGGTTGTTGATTATGGTGTATAAAGTACAATGAATCTCCGTGGTAAAACCCTGATTTCAGCAGTGAAAAGAAGAGCAAACAAAGCATTCCATGGAAAATTTAGTGAATTCTTAGAGATATATAGATGCTGTTCGAGAGACTTGAATTTGTGTGATTCTGAAGATGAAAGGCGTGTTGGTCACAGAATTGGATTTAATTGCAATTTTATTTATTAAAACTTTCTGGTGCACGCACTTGGCCATCTTTTTGAGCATGCATAACGGTGTCACACATGATTTTGATTGTTTTCTTATTCTTTGTTGCGTGCACAAAAAGTAGCGATGAATCAAACAAGCAAAGCATAAGTCCCTGTGAAAAGCACAGGAAAAGCAGGACTATCTAGCACCATGCCAGCTTAACATCATATGATTCCCATGTCTTTCTTTCACCCCACATCTTGCCTTTTCTGCTCTCTGACCATCAAAATGTAGGTGAAGAAACAAAGAAATCATAGCAAACTGTACAAAACATTTAACCTCTAATCCATAGCATTAGGGCCATAACATCTTCGTTTTAAAGGATTCCACACCCATTGCACCATAAACTTCCTTCCTTTCACTCCATTGAGATTAAAGCCATTTCCCCAGGAATCCTTGTATACTTTCCCCACATATCCACCACCACCACCTGAACCATAGACACCTAGACACAAATCTGCAATCTCAGTCGGTGCCGTCGGGTTGTCTCCGGCATACCAAGCATTCACCAGCGGATTGCTTGACACTTCTGCAAGCTCATGAGCTATCACACTGATCATTCCATCCACACCCACGTCGCCATTTGGCGCCCGCATTATGTTGTGACCTTCATTTGTTCTTGGCGGTCGGTTGCCTGAATACTTAGGCCATGCAAATGGGTATGCACACATGCCTGGACACTGGGTTCCACTGTAACCAACCCAAGCATATGGCACAGTTACACCAACAATAGTTGGAAATGTGAAGTAGTGAAAGCCACAAACTGCTCTACAAAAATCTTGAACTTGAACATCATGAGATGTTAACACCAAGTATAAACCATTGTGAGGATTGAGAGGTAATGCTCTGTATGAAGTAACAGCAGTTTTGATTATAGACTGAACATCTAACCGACTGATATATCCACCCTGAGAGTATTTAGAATCATAGAACTCCCCTGAGAGATTTATATTTCCAGTAATGTTTGAACCTGTTTGATCTGTGTAAAGCCTGACGGTTCGCCACCAGTCGGCAACAGAAGGATAGGCAGCTGGTGAAGAAATGGAATAGAGAAAATCTCTGATAGTAGCTTGTTGTGTTGGATTCCAATGGCCATACCAGATTATATACAGCCTTATAGGAGAAGCAAGGACAGGACCCATATGATACTCAAGGTTGACAAGATCAGAAGAGCCCTCGTAGTTTTTTGCCTGGTTGAATTCCATATTTTGATTCCATGGAAAAGCCAAAGAAGGAACAAAAATGAGAGATAGCAAGAGGAAATGAGAAAGAAAGTTTTCAAATATCATTGTTTGCTTCTTGCTGTTGCTTGTATTGCTTGTAGGAAGTTCACAGTTAGAAGAAGTTTTTGTTATAAAGAAGAAGAGATTGCATTGAAGGTGGGGTGAGATTCTTGTTCATAATAATTTTATCTCTTGTGGTGGACAGTGGTTTGCTTGTTTACATAATTTCATTGTCCATCGTTGTCTACTTTTTAATGATAACAATGGTGCGTCTTATTTGTTGTTTTTTTTTTTTTTTTTTGGATTCCAAAGAGAAAGAAGATATTACATAAATTAGTTGGGTAGTTAAAAGATATTATGTATTTTGTGCCATTCTTAAAGAAGAAATTTTAAAGCTTTGGGATCACCAAAAGAATAACTATTTGTTAATACTCAAAAAGAGTTTTTGATTCCTTCCCAATGCTAGATTGCCACCTCTTTTTAATGGGTGGCCAATTATAATATGCTTAGATTCTCATGACATATGCTACAAATATTAATACACTTTACAAGTATACGCGTCAAATTATAAAATTATTTTAATATAAAAAAAATTAAAAATTTTAAAATATTTAGATAACATTTAAGTTATAAATTTAATTAAAAATAACTAATAATTTGATGGCATCTTATCTTTGAATGTTATTAGAATTCATATTTTTTTTTTCTTTGTGTAAATTTAATATAAAAATTATAAATGAAGATTTTATTTATATAAATTGTGTATATTTAAAACTTTAAATTTACAGGTTTGATGTCTCATATTGAAAATTTATTGTACTTGTCTAAATTTGCAAGTTCAATAGCACTTTGCTTTTAGAATAAAGACTTTAATTGATGCACACGTTTTGCCATTGAATGAGGTTGAGTTAATATTAATTAATTAATTCTATGCTTTTCACTTTAGTCTATGGGACTGACCAAAGTGTTATTGACATAAAGGTTTTAGATTGAGAAAGTAAATGATGAAAGTCAAAAACAAGTATAAAAGTAAATGACCAAAGTGTTATTAACATAAAGGTTGTAGATTGAGAAAGTAAATGATGAAAGTCAAAAACAAGTATAAAAGTAAATGATGGAGGTACCCTCGATAAAAAGCAAGCATGCATGTGATTCCTTTTCTCCTTTTCTCGCTTTTGGACTACAACTTTTCCCTCTCAATAACATTGACTATCATAAATAAAAAAACTTATAGTCTACCGTATGTATTCAGTTATATTTTTTCTTTTTGTATTTTTTTCTTTTACTATTGACACATTAGTTAGATATTTGGTGTCATATCATATTTTTTTTAATTATTTTTGTTCATTTTAAATGATTGCTGATCTCATGATTAAAGAGCAAAAATTTACTTATTATATACATATAAATTTAGATTTTAGTGGATTGAGAAGAATGAATGTCTACTAAAAATGATTTTACCCACATTTAATATTTAGTATGTCACTAATTTAACATTTAATGTTTTAGTTTATCACTAATTTATATCAAGATTTTGATTCTCATATGATAGAAAAATCCACAAAAATTATAGATGAACACAAATGGACAAGCAAATTTCCATGTGAGAGATGTCAAGTCAAAGTGGCAACATGTGCAAGAAGACAACATTAAGTAACTTGCACTAATGGGAAATATAAAGAATTGTGAACACTATAATAAACAATGAGAAAGAAATTAATGGGCCAAAAGAAATGGCTGTCTAGGTTGAATTTAATATGTGGGGTTAGGATTACATGACCTAAATTTGAGGACATATAATTTTCATGCCACTCATAGTCATGTTAGTTTGTCCCTTAATTGTGAGTAAATTATCTTGCAATCATGCAAAGATAGAAGGTTGCATGTGAAGGTTGAAAAGCATCTTCAACTTCCATTCCTTAAATATAGGGACAGATTGAATCAATCTAATCAAAAGTTTGGGAGATGAGGTTCTTAATTTGTACGCACTAATCATCAAAGGAGATGTCATTTCAACCGGAGAGAAGTGAGAAAAATCATCGTATGTAAACTATGGTTAGGATTAGGATGTAATTTTTAATTTATAATTATTGTAAAATAATATAATTAATTGTTAAATATAAATGAATATATATTTATTATGTAAACAAAATATAAAATAATGTATTAGTGTTATAAAAATTATATATTAAAAAAATAAATTATATAAAATATGTAACAATAATAAAATATTAATATATTGGTCAGTATATATAAAATTTTTATAATAATAATTATTTTTAACAATATTAAATTAATAAATATTAGTAAAAAAAATATTTATCAAATATTTCAATTATAATACATTTAAAATTAAATAATTTCAAACATATTTATAACGAATTGTATCAAAATACAATATAAAAAGTTAAGTTTCTTAATTTATATATATTTTTTAATCTTTCAATCAAAAAAGAAACAGGCCTTCCTTTCCTCTCTCATTTCTTTTCTTCACCTAACTTTGTTTCTTTGTTTCCCACCAAATGCTCAAGTAATCCCTAAAAAGAAAAGGTCATTTCTGAGAATCAATTTATACTTGTAAATTGCGTTAATAACTATACTTGTATCATCAAATTCACCTCGTGTTACTAAATAGTATAATAAGAATTTAAATATGAATAGAGAATAACTCTTTAGTGCACCGAGGCCAATCTGCTAACCTTTTGTTTAGCCAGAGCGAGACCAACATTTGTAACGCTTTAAGAAGACTTGCTATTTCGCAGCAAACCCGCCTTAGTTCACGTCTCTCATGAGGTTCTAAGCCCAAGCACGACCTGCCCGGCTAGCTAAGAGCAACAATGGAATATTAATGAGTGAGTGAGGCACCTTTAATTCCTACAGAGTATGATGGGTAATTTTCTCTCGCTCTGTTGGATTGTCGGCTAATGTTTGCTACTCCCATGATTACTTACCACCATAGTTTTAGCTGACGCTTCTATTATTGCGCCTCTGTATTTTTGCTTTAGTCTCCTTCGGTCCTGTCAATCAAATAGAAATTTTTAGTCAACGGGAATCTGCTTGAATATTTTTAAAATCATTCACATTAAATTGTTTTTTCAACCAACTTTTAAGGAGAGAGAGAGAGATATATATATATATATATATAATTTTTTTGTTATAAGTATGACTATAATGTTACATACAGTGTATTTTATAATAATTTATAGTTTGTACATTATTTTTTTTTTTAAAATTATGGGTGTCAAATACCTTTTTTTTTTTTATTTTAAACAGTCCTATTTTTATAACATTTTTTATTATATTCAAGTTGAAAAAGCATTTTTTTTCCTTGTGATAAAGTGTATTTGGACAAAATCATTCTAGAATCTTTTTTCCCTTTTATTTTTATTACTCTCTTGAATTAATTTTCTTGATAAAAGTTGTGGGGAGAGTCTAATCAAAATTGTAATTTTCTCTACAAATTTACAAAGAAAAATTATTACAATAGTTAAAATTTTTGTTTAAAGTCTCTAAAACCTATTTTGATGTAATTTAGGTAAAACTTTAACTCTCTCAACAAATTTTGTCAGATAGAGTACAATGCAATAGTAAGGCACTAGGCTCGCACCAAAACGTCCAACCAATAGCCAAATGCTTGACAAATGCACTGCCCAAATCTCGTTGCTCAGTATGCGAGTTGAAATTTTTTAGCTAATTTTTCTCCACAAAACTTATAGAGAGAGTGGGCAAAATTTCAATCCTTTTGACAAGATTTGTCAAAGAAATCAATATAAAAAAATAATATTTGATACAATCCAAGAGTATTTTCATTCAAAATAGTTCCTTTTAGGCATATATTAGATCAAATTTTAGAGAAGGACGAAAATAAAAATTCACTTAAAAGTTAGGCTATTTTAAAAAAAAAATCATGATTAAGTTTTGATTTTGCTTAAATGTCTCAGTATCATTCAAAATCTCTTATGCTCATCTATTATATTTTATTTATTAAGTTAATAGCAAAATATCATTTCTTTTTCTTTCATGTTTTTATTTGTTTTTTAACTTAATATTTACAACCTTTTATCAACACGACTTTAGTATGTAAATTATTTCATTTTATTTTTCATTTTTAGTTGTTTCTATTTCACATTCTTTTGCTTTTTATATTGTCAAGATACTTATATATATATATATATATATTATTTTTATACAATTGGTCTTATGAGTATGGTTTTTGGTTACTATTTAATGGAATCTTGCATGTGAGAAAGTAAGAATAATATAGTACATATGCTTGTGTTATTATTTTTTTATATTTTATTTTTAACAATAATGTTGATATGATATTTTTTAATTAATTACTTATTTATTCTTTTAAGTTATGTGGGGTCGTGACATTTTTCATCGCCAAGTCACCTTTAGGTCAATAGAAATGATCCCTATCAATGTATAATTTTTTTCATCTTAAGAGGAGCAGTTAGCAAAAATTACTTTTAGTACGAAATCAAGTTAGAGTGTTATCTCCTATAAAGGGCTTGACAATCAAGGATAAAGCAAGTTGTCCTCAGATCAAGCAACAAGTTTTCTTCATAAAAGGATCAGAGGATTGAGGATGAAATAAGTTGTCCATGAATCAAGCAACAAGTTTTCTTCATAAAAGGATCAAAGGATTGAGGATGAAATAAGTTGTCTTCGGGTCATATTTATAAAAAATCCTAATTTGTTAAGGATTCCTTGTATAGGTAAGAATTTTAGTAAGACTATTGTTAAAAATGCTTAATTATTTATTAATGATTCCTAATTCATTAAAGATTCCTCATATAAATAAGAATTTTAGTAAGACTCTTATTAAATCAAATTCTTAATCTTACCTAAAATGGAGAAGGAAAGTAAAATTTAGTAAAATTATAAAAAAACAAATAATAGAGTTTTATTAGAATACAAACTTATTTGAGTCCTATTCCATTTATATTAAGAAAGTATTTGGAATAGAAATAAAAACAAATTAGCTACTAAAAGGAATAGTTAGAAGCTTATAAATAAATGCTAAATAAGAAGGCAAGGTATTAGAAAATTCTTTGAAAAAAATTTGTTATTATTTTGTTAGAAGGTATAGAGGCATAAAAAGGAACCACAACCTCAAATATTTCTTTTATTTTCAAAAATCCTACAAACAATTGCATCAATTAAAGATGAACTTTATTAACTTAGATATTGGAGGGTTATCATTGGGACTCTAATACCCTTGATATGATTTTCATATTTTCAGAATCATTGAAGTACTAGAAAGGTAATTAGAGTTTGTTGCAACAAAATTCGATTAGAGGATACTTTCAGAGTTAAAGATGTAAATTTTAACATATTTATTACATAGATAAATAAATCACATGTTAACATTTGGTAGGAAAAATTAGATACTAACAAGTTATATTATTAATATATAAATACTGTTAAATATAACTATTGTTACTTGAAGTTTGTGAAATAAAGAGATAATTAAAACTTGAGCTCTAAAAAATAATCTTATTACTACTTTTTACGACAAGGGCTTTATAATTAAAACAAATTGGTATTTTGATAGGATGACAGTGAGGGGCTTGATGCTAAATGTGATTAATTTTTCCATCTTTGACTAATGGGTTGTGAAAGAGGGGTAGTATAAAGCAAGCATTTGAAAAGCTTGGTGAAATGGTTAGAAGAGGTTAAAAACCATATACATATACTCATACATCATTGATTAACAAGAATAGGTATTTAGGTTGTTTCTTAAGCTCGTATTGAGTGATAATTACAAACTGAATGTGCATGCATATACTGTGATGATCAGTGGGTATTATAAAGAGAAAAAGATGAACCACACAAAGATGTTGTTGGACACATTGAAAGAACAAGGATAAATTCCAAACATTAACACATATACTATTCTTGTTAATGGCCCATGTAGAGCAATTAATTTTGAAAGAGTGTATTAATTGATGTATAATGGGAAAAGAAGTTTGCAATCCTAATATCTATAAACATAATGCCATTGTTCATGGTTTTTTTAAAAAAGGGAAGGGTTCAATAAGCTTATGAACTTGTGAAGAAAGAGTTTGAACTATTGCTGATTGGTGCAATGTTAATGAGTGATAATTGAAAGCAAGCTTTGAAAATCAATTTAATTAGAGACTAAATTAAGCAATAGTAAGATAGTAGATACAATTGATTTTGATTGGCCAATAATGTGGCAAACTTTTCTATAAGTAGACAACCTCCTTATTTTAGTTTTTGCAATTTCAATTTATCCCAATTCAATTCTTTTTCTCCCCATAGCTTTTTAGTTTCTCTTTGAGTATTATTAAAACTTTATTTGAATATATATTCTTCAAAATATTTGAGGGAGTTATATTTAGTGAGAAGCTATACTCTTATTTTTTATAGTGAATTTTTCTATTTTATCTGCAATTTTTATCCCAATTAATTTGAGAATTTTTTTTATATAAAATTTATATTATTTATTTTTATTTTTAATTATTATTGTTATTATATGGTAGGTGCTGTCATCCAAATATAATAAAAGGTTAAATCTTTTATTTTATTATTATAAGCTATGCAAATTTAATATTGTGAAAAACTAAACTTTTCATTTACATAACATCTTTATTATTGTATTTGTATGGTCGACAATTATGAAAGGCGAAGCCTTTTATATACATAATAATCATTTTGAATTTCATTAATAGTTGCAATTAAAAGTTTTGAGTATCTTAATAAATTGTATCAAAACGCCAAATTGTTGTATTTGTTCACAGAGTTACTAGCTAAGTACGTGATACAATTCATATATATATAAAATAATGGAAGCTAGTTTGAGTAAATCGGGACTATGACGATAATATTTAAAATTTTGAAGTTCAATATGAGTAATTTTTCATTGTGAAAGATGAAGATGAAGTTAATTTTGAGAAAAGATAAGTTCTTGGCAGTTATTGAAGATAGATCAACAAATATCAGAGATGATAAGTAGAATGAAATGAATGGGGATATAATGGCTAATCTTCACTTTGGATTAACTAATAAGGTATTATTATTAAGTGTTGAAGAAAAGAATACTACAAGAAAGATGTGGGATACTCTCACAAAATTGTGAGGCAAAATTATTTATAATAAAATTTTTCTCAAGAGAAGATTTTATACTCTTCGAATATCAAAATCAATAACTATGATAGAGCACATCCATCTTAAAACTTTATTTTTTTCAACTCACAATGTTAGGATATAAAATAAAGGAAAATGAATGTGCAGAGTTTTTACTTTAAAATCTACCAGACTCGTATGATCAACTTATCATTAATTTAAAAATTCAAAGCACTTGCTTCATTAACCTGTTTTCAATGATATAACAATAATTATATGAGAAGAAGATAACAGGTATAAAAATAAAGAAATTAGGTTGGTGAGCTCGCAGCAAGCAAAGACTTTATCAATGATGAGAGAGAGATAAATGGAATATGACTCTAGTGTGAGTCAAAATCATGGTAGATTAAAATTCAAAAGTAAAAAAGAAAGTTCAATGTTACATACAGTTGTAGAAAATTTTGGCATGTGAAACAAAAGTATTGAGAAAAAAAAAAAACAATGTAAAAATAAATACAAGTTTCAAGGAAATGTGACAAGTACCCATAAAAATAGAGAAATCTTATATAACAAGGTGGCAATAATCACTTAAGGTAGAAATAAGTTTAATGATGTTTGACTTATGAATTCAACAGTAACATGGTAAATGACCTTTCAGAGAGAATGGTTATATCAATACAAAGCTAACTAGGAAGGAACTATGTTCATGAGAGACGATTATACCTTAGAAATTGTCAGTATTGGAACTGTCAAGTTAAAGATGCACAATGGTATGACTCGTATAATTTAAAAGGTACAACAAGTAAAGGGCCTCAAGAAGAATATATTGTGTTTAAGACAATTGGATGGGATTGAGTATAAAACTCATATTCAAAATAAGATTATGAAGATAGTAAATGGTGCGTTCGTGGTCATGAAGATAGGTAAAGTAGCTGCAAACTTGTATATACTATAAGAAAAAACACTACAAGAAGAAGAAACATTGGTTGCATCAATAAATTCTAGAGAATAATCAATGATGATGTAGTATCGAAATCTTGAACATATATTAAAATGAGGTTTGAAGATTTCCTTAAAACAAAAACTGCTTCTTGGTCTCAAAATGGTTTTTTTTATCATTTTGTAAGCAGTATGTTATTAATAAGTAACACAAATTAAAGTTTAGCAGTTCTAGTTCTAGAAGAAAAAGCATTCTAGAGTTAATTTATTTAAATATTCAATAAACATTGTTTATGTCCTTAGGAGGAGCAAAAAATTTTGTGTCTTTCGTTATTGACTATTCCAAGAGATTTTGGGTGTATCCAATCAACAGAAAAGCATATATATTTAAAATATTCAAAGTTTTCAAAGGACTGGTGAAACTAGAATCTAAAAAAAAAAATTAAAAGACATCAAAAGGTAATTCACTATAGTATACACTCCCTATCAAAATGGAGTGACAGAGTTGATAAATAGAACCTTGCTGGAAAGGATAAAGCCAAAGTTGAAAACAGTAAAGTTACTTAAAGTTATTTTTGGTAAAAGTAGTCAATATCGCTTGTTATTTGATAAATAAATTATCATCAACAATAATTAAGTTGAAATACCAATGAAGATGTGGACTAGTAAGTCAGCTAATTACTCCAACCTTTATATATTTAAAAGTTCTATGCGTGTGACATATAATTCTTAATAAACAACAAATTTGGATTTAAAATCCAAGAAATGTACATTTTTAAGATACGCTGATAGAATAAAGAGGTATCACTTGTGAGACTCCATTACTTACAAGCTAATCATCAACAAAAATTTTATATTTATAAAAGATAAACTGCAAAGGAAAAGTGACGATAGCATCAAAGAAGATGAACTAAGACTACTACAATTAAGGTAACAGAAAAATTAAAATATGAAAATTTTTATGAAGTAATACTAGAGCACGAAGAAAGATCTATTGAGTTTGTAGTTACAAAAGTTTGATGATCAACTTATAAAAGAAGAATATCATCTTGGCAATCAGAATACATTATAAAGGACTACTACATAGTATCTTCTAATAAAGGTTGGAAAGCCATCAACTTTACAATAAGCAATGAGTAGTGTGGATGTATCTTTATGAATGGCAACAATATAAGAGGAAATTGAACCTCTTAATAAGAACAAAATTTGGGATCTTGTACCACCACCACATTAAAGGAAAGCTATTGAAAATAAATGAATCTATAAAATCAAATGGAATAGTAATGATCAAGTGTAGCAATATCATGCAAGATTAGTAGTTAAAAGGCATACTTAAAAATGAGTTTTTTTTCACTTGTTATATGACTCACTACAATCAGCGTAATCTTAATTATGTGTGCTACATTTGACTTATATTTAGATTAGTTAGATGTAAGAACTGTATTTCTTTATGTAAAGCTTTATGAAGAAATTTATATGCTTTAACTAGAGGATTTTACACAAAAAAAAAAGTTCTTAATTTGCAAGTTAACCAAATTTCTATACAGTCTCAAACAGGCTCTAAAGTATTGGTATAAAAGATTTGATTTCTTCATTATTAATCTTGGATACAACAGACAAAATTTAGATTATTGCACATATTTCAAGAGGTTTGGTGATAATGATTTCATCATTCTAATGTTGTATGTGGACATATTGGTAGTAAGCCGTAACAAAGATCAAGTTTAAAAATTGAAGGCATAGTTTGTTAGGGAGTTTGATATAAAAGATTTGAGACAAACAAACAAGATTCTAAGGATACAGATTCATAGAGATAGAAAAGATAGAAAATTTTGACTTTTTTAGAAAAATTATTTAAATAAAATCTTGCATCATTTCAATATGTAAGATTGGAAGTCAATTTCTACTCCTCTTTTCGTGAATTTCAAATTATTTTCAATTATGTGTCCTTGAATAAAGTAGAATAGATAAAAATATTTTAAGTACTGTATGCATCAGCAGTGGAAAGTTTAATATTCATTATAATATGTACAAGATCAAATATTGCACAAGTAGTGAGAATAGTTAATTGATTTATGACGAATTTTGGCTAAGAGTATTGGAATGCTGTAAAAAAGATTTTGAGATATGTCAAGAGAACTTCAGATGCTACATTATATTGTAAAGGATTAGTTTTTTTTTTTCAGAAGTTACATAGACTCGAATTATGCAGGTAATTTTGATAAAAGAAAATATACTAATTATGTGTTTACATTTGTAAAAGAGCTGTGAGTTAGGTTTTAAAATAGTAAACTGTAGTAGCATTATCTATAATAGAAGTAGAATACATAGCAACCACACAAGCATGTAAAGAAGTAATATGGATTAGAAAGCTTATGAAAGAACTCGAGCGCAAACAAGAAAAAATAATTTTATTTTGTAATAGTTAGAGTGTCTTGCATATCTAAGAGATCTAACCTTTTATTTTAAAACAAAATACATAGGCATTCAATTTATTTTATATGAGAAGTAGTAGAAGATGAAATTGTAGACATACAGAAAATACACACTAGAGATAATTTAGAAAATGTTTTAACTAATCTAGTTAATACTAATAAGTTTGAATGGTGTCGATCTTTCTATAGTCTAGTAGAAACATAAGTAGTATAGAATGGTAAGGTAAAAAGAATAATATTGAGACATGATTAATTTTTAATCAATTTTCAAGTGGCAGAATGTTACTGATTGGTGCAATGTGGGCAGGTTGCAATTTAAGGCAAACTGACTTTAGTAATCAATTTAATTGGATACTAAATCAAGTAGTAGTGAGACGGTGAAAACAATTGATTTTGATTGGTTAATAATGCGACAAGCTTTCCCACAAATAGGTGACTACCCTACTTCAATTTTTGAATCTCAATTTATCCTAGTTCAATCCTTCTCCTTCTCATAACTTCTCGATTTTTATTAGAGTATTATTAAAACTTTACTTAAGTGTGATTTTAAAATATTTAAGAAATTATATTGAGTGAAAAGTTATAATTCTATTTTTCATAATAAATTATTTTACTTTATCTGTAATTTTTACTCCAATTAATTTAGGAGTATTTTACATAAAATTTGTATAATTTATTTTATCTTTAATTATTGTGTTATTATATAATAAGTGCTGTCACGTAAATATAATAAATGTTTAACCTTCTATTTTATTGTTATGATTATATGATAAATACTGTCACCTAAATATTGTATAAAGTTAAACTTTTCATTTACATAATGTTTTTATTATTGTATTTGTATGTTTGGCAGCTCCGTCTTAATTATAAAAGGCTAAACCTCCTGTATACATAACAATTATTTTAAATTTTATTAATAGCTGTAGTTAAAAATTTCAATCATTCTGACTTGAACAAGAACTGCAAGCTGATAAAATTACGTATACCATATGGACAACGCCAAGGAAGCTGAAACCAGCCGAGCGCCAAGGAACTTTTGTAACATGGTCAAAGTTGTTCTGCAACCAGATATGTCTGCATGTACTAGTTAATTGCTGCATTTTGTAGGCAGAAGAAAATGAAAAAAAGTGAAAATTTTTTGATGAAGCCATCAGGATTGGCTTGTTTCCAACCAAGGAAACTTACATGTCCATGATTTGTGGATATTAAAGGGATGGAAATATCAGTTCGGCTGTAAAGCTTTTCTACAGTATGCATGAACATTGTTGTGTATCTGATAGTATCACTTATGGGGCTCTTTTTAGTGGGCCTTCCAAAGAGTCCAATTTGGATGAAGATTGCCGGTTATATGAAACTATGATAGACAAAGGGATTTCTCCTAACGAAGTTACTCGGGTGACATTAGCCTGTGAGTACTGCAACTAAGATGATTCTGCCACGGCAATGGTCATTTTGGAAAGGTTAGACTAAAAGCCGTGGATACGTATAGTTAATACCTTGATCATGAAGCATTGTAGTGAGAAAAAAGTAGGGATGGCAGCATTGTTCTTCAATAAATTAATAAATAAGGACCGAAACGTGGATCGTGTGACTCTGATGCTATGAAAGCAAAAAGTATGCTATTGCATCTGATTTGTCTCAAAGGATCTCTGAAGGAATTAGTAGCAGACCATTTTAGCAGTAAATGGATGAAGCCATTTGCTCTGAAGGAGCTTTGAAAGAATGTTATTTTAGTTGCT
This sequence comes from Khaya senegalensis, assembly GCA_032402905.1. Taxonomy (NCBI): domain Eukaryota; kingdom Viridiplantae; phylum Streptophyta; class Magnoliopsida; order Sapindales; family Meliaceae; genus Khaya; species Khaya senegalensis. The sequence continues at coordinate 4,428,382 of CP135547.1, read as the reverse complement.
AGCAGGATCAGAACCTTTTGTTCCATTTTCCTTCACGGTGGCAGAGGTTTTATCACTTTATCGTTTGCATATGTGCCTAAAATTATTAGCACATACTTTAAAGTGCAGTGCCAGTTTACACACTGTTATTTGAAATAAAACTGTACTCTAATCTCACAGAATAAATGAAGTGAAAAGCCCTCAGTTGCCCTCATCTGGGAGTTCCATGATGGCGTTGGGTTGGAACTTCCGGGGATATCCTCCCACAGGAACTTTACTCTGCATATGAATCAGACAGAGGTAAGACGAAAAAAAGTTTTAATAGGCCCTGTATTAGTTGATTCCCATTCTTTTCCCTGTAAATTCCTCTTCATTTTGAAGTACTAATTAGCTTACCCGTCATCACGTGCTTTTGCTTCTCATTGTAAACCATCTTAGTTTCCCTAATTTGGAACTTATGCTATTAGAAGCATCTATATTATGAATTCGGCAGTTGTTAAAAGGACATCAAAAAGCTTTTTATATCACTGAATGGTGGTGATTTTTCTTTTGTTGAGTTCTGCTGCAGCTTGATTTCCACATTGATTTTAGAAGACAATCGTTGATTTTCATTTCAGTCTAATTCAAACATCTTCCTGACTTATTTTGATTTTTAGGAAAACGGACTACAACCTTCCATTCTTGTGCTCGTGGTTAGGATCTATATATGACTCGGCTTTGCAGTTATTTGGTGTTTTAGGTTAAATAAGATAGCTCCCATGAAGTTCTATTCTACGATTATCCTGGTTTTAAGGACATGGAAGTTTCTTGTTAATTTACAGTACATGTTTTTTTGCGTAATAGTCAAATGCTTTCATCCATAATACATGCTCAATGCCAATGTTATTTCTATTTGATGATTCCGTATATATTTACTTTTAGAAATCCAAGGAACGCAGACTTCGAAAACTCAACGAAATTGCAGAGAATTGCTCACGGAGAAAAACCCACTTCATTGATATTTTTCAACTTTGTTATATAAACAAATGACAGAGAAAACAAAGGCAGAAATATGGACAGGTGTCCTTCAAGCTGTACAAACGGATAGGAATAATATTGCTACAATCGTCTTTTTTGAGTGAAATCCGGAGGTTGCAGCAGCTGTAATGGTCTAGAAGAAATGAAAAAGACGAAAAATGAAGAAGTTGCAACAGCTATATTTTGAAGAAGAAGATTGGGCTTGCATCGTGGACTTGTCATTTAAATTTATCAACCCAAGTTTGGAAGCCCATTCACCAAAAATTACAATTCACAGTCCCTTACGAAATTACAAGCTGCCAAGACTCTTACGTGGATAAACAATTCTTGATTATTTACTTGGTCGTATGAAGCAGCTGACCAACACATTGTTTCTTTTCTGCTTCAAGTATTTTTATTCATTTCCCGGGCTTGATAGTGTGTTGTTTCATGTTAATGGATGGACCTTACATAAATTTACTATACAGATCACGTCTAATATAGTTAGTAGCTTGACCTTCATAAATCTGCAAAAGAGAAAAGACATTGGAACAAAATTAAGATGGAGGTTGAGATCACAATCCATGCAGCCTTTGAAGAAGGTTATAAGATTGGCACCAGCAGCAGAAAAAGGAAAAATTATAAATGTTTTCCCTGGAACAGAAAATATTGAACTCACATATGAAATATAGTCATTATAATCAGGGCAATTTGCGATGTCCTGATTGTGTTTTGCAACCATTACACATTGAAGTGCAAATAAATTGGGTGAAATTGATGTTGCAGTTTTATGATAATTTCTGCACAGGATTTGTGGAGAAAAAAGTTTCTCAACACAAGACAGTTTGGGTCAGAGTATGCTTTGCAATTGATTTCAAGTTTCATTGTTTATTTGCTGCCGGACTGTGGCTGAAATGCATATCTTGGTTATTCTCTTTCTCGCTAGAACTGGCCTTCATTTTTAGGAGGTTCATCATCTGAATCAAGTTTGAACTAACACTGCAGCAGAAAGTGAAGCCTGTGAAAGGAAAACTCTGCGAAGCAAAATTGGATGTTGTCCATTCAGTACAAACGTCCTCTGTGCAAATTCCTTTCCCGCAATTGTCACATCCATGCTCCTTGGCATCATCTTCAACCTGAAGCTTGCAGCGCAGCCGCTGAGCAAATAAGCACAATGAAGAACTGCCACGAATGGAAAAGGTTGTGCCCTGGACATCTGCATCACAGGATGAATATGCTGTTGTTAGCAAATAAAAAATTTAGATTGAATTGGGTGAAAGGGGTGCTGCACTTTTTGCATTATTTCATAAAGTAACGCTATTGGTGAAGGATGAATTTCTATGAAAACAGGACGATGCAGAGAAGTTAGACAGCTTGCAGTCATTTTTATGGCTGAAATGTTGAAGCTCCATCTCGGGGAGAGGAGTTAATCAGCTGATTGCTTGCAGGGAAGCTTAGACTTAATGCTACTTAGATATTGTCTAGGATTACTTCATCTCCAGTTGTTCTATGTTTATTCATTTGTATAAAACTTGGATTTGTGCAATGCACACGGCCAGCTGTCAACTGTCGATTAAATTGGCAAAGTGGCCTCCATGTTAATGATGAAATATGTCAATTTACATTGTATCTTATTTTGAATCCAAAGTTTTGACTCATCATGTTGAGAATTTTTTGGAAAATAACTGAATGAAAATAAATGAAACTACTTATAATTTAAATGGAGGGGAAAAACTAATTTTCTTGTACTCATTTTTGTTTCATTGAAATGAAACTACTTCATGCAATGCCAGTTGTTTTATTCATATCAAAATAGCCAAATATTCAAGATCATTTCAAATTTTAGTCCAGCATATAAATCTTCATAACATTACCAAACAAATCATTTTTGGACGAAAATGCTCCCAACCCTTTTTCTTCCCTCGACCCTTTGTTTGCTTGTCCTTTTTTTTTTTTTTTTTTTTCCAAGCATTTAAATCAAATTTTGTCATTTGCTTGAAACATAGAAAAGCCAATCATACCTTTCCAAGATCTTTTCCAATCCTATCAAAGTTACTTTGGTCCATGATCTACTTCTGACTCAAAAGTAAAATCTCCATTCACAGCTTATGATCTAACTGTAACATTATTATTTATTATTTTCTTATTGATTGATAACTAGTAAGAGTTGGAATGGTGGCTTTTGCTTTGCTTTAGTTGTCATGGCTTGTCCTTGTAAGGCCAAGATATTACCTTATCTAATATGTACATTTACATAATCAAGTGCTAAATTTACACTCACTAAATTTGAGTTGTTGAAGAGATCAAACTAGTTTCCACTCAAGAAGTATGAATCCATTGAGATTGGTCCTGACTTTAATACCAACAACATCATTACGCCTTTGCAAATCAGAAACTCTATACTGATATTACGAAGAATTGAAGAAACTAATTATTCTTGTTCAAGTCGAAATTATGTTGTAAGTTTTTAAATTTATACACTTAGGGAGATTAACCTAAATAGGAAATTTGCCTAACTTAAACTCCTATAATTAAAAGATTATCTAAATAAAACATAATTAATTTATACCATAAGTACAATGATTCCCTGATTTCCTATTACACACAAGGAATCCTAATTATTCTTAGACACATGGTTTCTCAATCGGGTGAATGGAGGTTATCTGTTCCAAGCTTGCTAATCATCTTTTTAAATATTACACTAGTTACTCTCTTGTTCAGCACATCCTCAAGTTGCCCTTCAATGAAAATGAAAGAAGTAGAAATCAAACCATTGTCTATTTTTCCTTTAATAAGTGTCTATCAAATTTCTCATGTTTGTTGCCGTCACGTTATGTTAGATTATCTACCATGTTGATGGTTAACTTATTGTCACAATATAGTCTCACTACTATCTTCCATTCTATCTTTAAATCTTCTAAGATGATCTTGATCCATAATAGTTTGCAACTCCCTAAAGCCATTGCTCTAAATTTTGCCTCCACACCAGACCTAGCTACAACATTTTGTTTCTTAGTTCTCTGAGTCACAAAATTGCCACAAAAAAAAGTGCAATAGCCTGATATTGATCTTTGGTCAACTGGGAATCTTGCATGGTCAGAATCGGTATAGGCTTCAAAAGTTTTCACCTTTCTTGAATAGAATTGCTTTCCCTGCAGTTCCCTTGAGGTACTGCAAAATCTTGTTACGGCTTGAAGATGCACAAAAAACTTACATAAGCAAAAAATCTCAAATATCTTTGATCATGAGACATATAATTTGTCACTATAACTAAGAACCAAAACTTTCACAATAGTGATTAATATTCACATAATAGAAGTAAGTGGATTGATAAAGTATCCGAACTCAGAAAGAAAAATCATTGCTGATGGTCAAGGACCCTATGAATCGATAGATAGAAATTTTATCAATTTGCTGAATAGATATATATTGACACAAAAATTCATTACTACTCATAAAAATAATGCTGGGAAAAGCCCACATCCGGCAAAGATTTTTCGTTAACATCAAAAAAAGCAAAAGCCTCACTCCTATTAACATAGGGACTAGAAGTGGAATGAATTGTATGATCCATGAATATTGATATGTATATTCCATAAAATAATTTAATTTTTTTATTCTTAATTAATTATTTCTGATTCACCAGTTCTCATCCTTTTCTTGAGGTTGCGTATAAATCAACTTACAACACTAAGCATAGGCAATGTAAAGTCTAGTATGTGACATGTAGATTAATCATTCTACTAGTCTTTGACAAGCACTTTCTCAAATGTGGCATCCTTAGGAGCTTCTTTAAGTTTGTGATTAAATTCTATAAGAGTCTCAGCAAGTTTGCACCCCAACTTTCGTATATCCTTTAGCAAATCCATCACATATTTTTGCTGTGTAATAAATATTCTATGTCATAAGTGAACAACTTCAATACCAAAAAATATTTTATCCTACCATACTTATTTATGTCAAACTCTTTGATCAAACACCTCCTTAAGGATTCTCTTCCTTTTAGATCATTTTCAATGACTATATTATCATCCACATATACCAACAAGGTAGTTACTCCCCCTAACAACAAGTGCTTAACAAATAGAGTAGGGTCTCTTTGGCTTAGTTTGTATCCCATTACTAGCATAACTTTAGCAAATCACCTAGACCAAGCCTGAGGTGACTGTTTTAGACCATATAGAACCTTCGGTCTGCACACCTTCTTTCCTTCTAAATCTGAACCAAAGCCATGAAGAATTTCCATGTAGATTTCTTCGTCAAAGTCGCCATGTAGGGAGGCATTCTGGACATCAAATTACCACAAACTCCACCCAAGAATACTAGTTAAAGATAACGGCGGATTGCAATGCAAATACTAATATCAACAATACCCCCTTATAGTTTTAGAATTGCTCACTAATACCCTTTCTTTTCTTTTCCTTTTTGCTCTCTTATTTCCACCGCTGCCTTAATTATTCACTATATAAGTGCTTATCAAATTCAATTACTAGAGTTGATTTTTAAATTAGTACATAATTATACACTAACTAAAATAGTATTTAAAGTGATTTACGGATAATATGATTTAATTTAATAATATTTTATTAAAAATACTTAAACAAATATTAAAAGGTAAGGTATAAACACTTATTCATTTTAATTTTTTTTTTTTTTTCTTTAACATTCTCCAGTAGATACAAATTATAATTTTGGGGTAAAATCATATTAGACCAAACTTTAAGAGTACTCCAAAAATTTTCTTATTTAAACATTAACATTCCTTTAAAATAATATATTATTGTTTATTTAATCTTATATTTTTCATTATTTTTTCACTTTTACCAAAAGTATAAATTATAAAATGAAAATAAATTCTTTTATAAATTTTCTAATAGTATTTTTTTTTCTGTTTTACACTTTTACTTAAACATTTTATTCTATCAGATAAAAAATAATAATTTTAATTTTCCTACCTCTTAAAAAAATAACTTTAATTTTTTTTTCTACAAATACCTTTGTAAAAGTCAAAATAATCTTTAATTAATCCCCTCTTATAACCAAACCCACTAACAAGGAGGTAAGACACCTCCTATAGTTCCAGCCGCAATAAATTCAAAAAAGAATATCGTAATTATTGTGGGTAAATTTCTCCGCTATTGCGGAAATAGATGGAACGTATTGTAAAATAATAATAATAATCTTATTTAAAATATCTTTTTTATACACTCACAAAAATATTCATAGCATCTAAATTTTTTTATTTAAAATAAGACTCTAAAAATTGATAGAAATTTAAAAATAAAATAATCCTTCATCTTATATTTTATCAATAATTGTTGCTATTATGTTCTGCATTAAAATTAAAAACTACTCATATTCAAATTATACACCATCACCATTTTTTTTTTTATCGTTTGGGCAACCATCAATTGCATTTTGAAAAAGAAATTTTTTTTCAGCAAATTGCTACTTATTATTTATTTATTTTTTTAGCATAAATGTGGATTCTTCCTAATTTTCTTTTCAGTTGTAATAGCAACTCATTTTTGTTCACAAATTGCTACTCATTTTTATAGTTATAATTTTTATATTAAAAAGAAAGTTCAACTACAGTATACAAAATAATTATATGCTAAATGAATATATGGTAGCAAGTAATATCTATATTAAATTACTTGGAATAGTCAATTAAAATATAAATATTTTTCCGACAAAATATTTTATTTATTTAAAATGATTTATAACAAGCATTTAAGAGATTAATGAAAAATATAAAAATGTTTAGGTGATAAAACAATGGCAGTGTTGTATCGTTTTGCACTGTGGAATTGATTAAAAGAGTGAGAAAATTTTGGTCTGTCCTAGACTGCATTACAGATTCTCAAAATTCTTTTAATTTACACATCTTAAATGCTAGAATTAACCCCCCATAATCACAATGCATAGAAAATCAAGAAAATACTTTACCAAGAGTTTATCAAGACCAACTTATCCAAGACTCTTAATTTAAATTATTTTTTAACTGAATTAGTTATCCATAGAGGCATAGAAGGGCATTTTTGTATAGCCAAGATTTTGACAAGACAGAGAAGATTATTTAAAAAGAAAAAAAAAATAGATTTATTAAAATAAATCTTTGGTGGGGATATATAAATTGTCTCCTGCCTGTGATGCTTTTCTTCAATAGCTCTTTGACTAGCTAGTTGAGTTCCATTTCCAACTTGAACTCTTCTCCTATGGGTAGTGATAGCTTTGATATCTGTATCGTATGAAATTTGCATGTTACTGTTTACTCTTTCCTTAATAACTGAGTTTTGAATCAAGTTTGTTCCAGCTGCAGTGCTCAACTCACACCTCTTCAATCTCTTAATCTTTTCCAATCCTATCAAGATCACTTTGTCTACGATCCATTTTTGATACAGAGCAAATTCTCCATTAAAAATCTCTGATCTAACAACAACATGATTCTGTAATTTTCGGCTGCAAAATCGAACCAGACTCCAGTTGTTACCCTCTTCTCCCATCTTCCGTTTCTTCTCCATCATCCAGGAAAACTTCTCCAGTGCTATTTTCAATACAGCTGACAACCACTAAGAGTTGGAAAGGTGTCCTCGGGGCTGCTCCAGTTGTCATGGCCTATCCTAGTAAGGCCAAAATATTACCTTATCAAACATTTACATTTATATGATCAGGCGGTGCATCAAGTGTTATTTGCTTCCTGGAGTTGACACTCACAGAATTTGGATGGTTAAAGAGATCAAACCGATATCCTCTAGGGAAGTATGCATCAACTGAAACAGCTCCTGACTTTAGTACAGGTGACACCACCACACCTTTGCCAATCAGAAACTGTGTACTGATCTCATAAGTTTTAATATCTTGAGGGAACAAAAAGAAAAGGGTCGAGCATTGGGGTTCCCTTTTGTGTGCGCTAAATACATTAACATATAGAATTATGGAAGTAGGCGGTAGCAGAGGCCAAGCACTTTCCTCACTGTTTTAGCAACTGAAACCCATAGGTATAGTTCTTGACTTGTTTTATACATATCAGAGTGATCTCTTGCAAAAGGATAAAAAGCCCGTAGCTGCAATTGGAAAAAATTTTGAATTTAGTGGTGCAGATTTTCATAGATATAAAGAAAATTCTTTTTAATTTGACCATAATGGCACTTGAAGTACTGCTTATGGAGATGATATTCTATTTGTTAATTTACCAGGGCATCAGAAAAGATTCCATGATATATAGATGCATCCATCATTTAGAAACAAGAACTTAAAACTATTTATAGCTCTAATCTGCAAGACACCAAAGGATAACAGAAAAGATACCAAAGAGGACGTTCTAATATCCACAAGGTGTTCAAACACCCAAAAATCTTACCTGAATCCAGCACTGCAGAGTTCCTCTGTGGTGTTACCAAAAAGCCACAGATATCAGCTCCAACCATTGGAATTCCAAAGAGTCCAAAATTTAAAATGGACGGAATAGAGTATGCCAAATAATCCCATGTGGCAGCATTGCATCCAGTCCAGTGAGCTGCACACTTTCCAGAGCTTACAAAAGTAGATCTAGTAAGTATAAATGGCCTTTTACCCCGTAACATTGATCAAAGCTGAATGAGTAGCTTTAGCTTCCAGGAGTCTGTACAGGTTATGCGAATTATATTCCATAATGTTACCAAAATGTCAAGCTGTAGCTGGAATATTTCTATTATTAAGGGGTCTTCATGTTCCATTGTTATTTTTCTTGTAAGGAGGATTCTAAGGATAGAAAATAGGTTAGTAGGAGAAAATGCAAAATTTGATATCTCATTCATATCAATCCAAAGACCATCTACAGGAAGAATATCTCCAAATATTTTGATCTCACGTTCCCAAAAGGTGTCAGCAGCTGGATTTACGAAATCAGGGAAGTTCAGCTGTCCAGCCCAAACCCCAACTACATAAGGGACACCATCACGTCTTATTAAGATATCAGCTCAAACGTAGGTTCCATAGGTCTTATTTACACTGATACCTGCAGGAAAGACACCTCAATATCACAATATGTTCACTACGACAACAAAATGAGCAGTTTTAAATTGGGCTGGTTTGTCTAAAAAGATAAATAAATCACGAAGTTTCAGCAGAGAAAGGATTTGGTGATAACAAACGCATACCAGGATCCAAGACGGGCACATATCTTTGTCCATGTTGGTGAAGTGTATTTAAAAATTTATTCATCAGATCCACCGGATAGTTGATGGGATAGAGGGTGAAATCCTTATACCCATCCATGTAATCAATATCTGACCACATAACTTCAAGAGGGATGCCTGCTTTTGCATAGCCAACAACCACAGCCTCAAGGTCAGAGACTTTTCTATAACCATATCGACACTGATGAAATCCTGTGCTAAAACAGAATGACAACCATTCAGCGAGAATGAAAGAATTAGTCATGCCATCACGTTTGAAGTTCAGTTTTCATCTTGCTTAAGAGCATTACATACCAAAGAGAGGATAAAGGAAAACGTACATAAAGAAATTGACTAAAGAAGATGCAAGGATAAACAACTTACTGCAGCCACTCAACCAAGTCAATATCTTTTTTAACTTCAAAATGTCTTTCTTTACTCTATGCCTTGCTAGTTGTTTTTGAGATCAAAACAAATTAATGAACCCGTAACAATTGAATTCTTATCTGTTTTAGAATTAATTTTCTCTATGGTACAATTAAAATCCAAATGCCAGAACCTAGTATATGATACGTAATAAGAGCAGATTAAGGGACTAAACCAAGGAAAACAAGAAAGAGTGACAATGACAAAAGTTTATTTTGCTGCAACTAAGGCAGAAAAGAAATGTTTTCTACAAGTTTAAATTTCAAATCACTACTGCAAAAGTGAAATCTAACATAAAGCAATATAGAATTAAGGTGTTGACATTTGTGCAAACCATGATATGACTATATGATTCATCCCTTGAATCACTTGGCAGGAATAAGAATTATTCAAAGTCCAAATTATGCTATTCACAAAGAATAATAACAATAAAGAGCTTGGTTAATTTGATCAATTCTAGGCACATTTGCCCCATTACATGAAATAAGAAACATGTTATTACCAATCAGATAGTAAATGGAAAAATAGCTAACTCTTGGCATTCATCACAAAAAAGCAAAGAATTCGCTTCGAAAAAGTAAAACTCACCAGCAACAGAGATCATCTAAACTTGAGAACAGACCTTCTTCATTCTCAAAACTATGCAATAGCAATATATCAATATCAATCAAATGTTAAATGTTCAATGTTTGACATAGTAAGCCTTTTCTTTTTTACTATTTTTCTAAGGGTGTGTTTGTTTTTTGGAAAAGAAAGGGGAAAGGAAAGGAAAAGAGGGGGTAATTTGAATTATTTTATTTATTTTTGCAAAAAATGAATGGAAAGGAAAGGAACGAGAAATCCTCTTTTTTCGAGGCAAAAGAATATGGATTCCTTCGTAACCAGCGAGGAATTCATATTGCAAAAGTAAAAAATAAAATATTTTACAATTTTACTTTTATTAAAATATTAATTTTTAATTTTACCCTTATATGAATTTAACTATATAAATATTTATTTTTATTACAAATTTATTTTATTCTAAAAAATTAAAATATTT
>CP135547.1:4392192-4417526 GCA_032402905.1 Khaya senegalensis | reverse complement strand
AGCAGCAGGCCGTCCGATCAACTCTGTATATTGTTGTATCACTCGGTCCGGCCACGGTCCAGCGAAAAAATAAAAATCAATAATCCCTCCAATAACCTTATAGGCAATCCTATCACCGGCATAAACAACATACATTCCAATTGCTATTAAGCAGCAAAACACCGTGAGTTTTCCTCTCCGGCGATCTGACATCAATGTAAAAAAGGGTGGGATCCATAGAGATTGATATCAAGATTTGCAGCGAACAAGCGGAATTCCACAGAGTTAGCGTCATTAGGCATCAACTTGAACGATTTCTTTGTGTGCTCTGCAATTCCATAAAGGTACGACCTTTCTATTGGTAATGCTGAAGAGAGTTGAATGTACTGATCCTTAAACACCAAGAATGTGTAGGAATTCGAGGCGTCCGGAGACGTGTCGAAAAGGAAGTCGCCGGAGGTTCTCCGGGAGACGGCGAAGCCAAATGGGGTGGTGTTATGGAGGGAGAAGATTAAGTCGGATTTGGGGTCCGAGAGAAAGAGGTTTTCCATCGGTGTTTGGTGGTTTCCCGGTGGGGTTTTTGGTTTGATTGGCCGAGAGAGCGATGAGTGGGATAAGATTGGCGGGGAATAATTTGTTCTGGGATTTCCCATCTTTGCTTGTTGGAATCTGTTATTCTTACTCTTAGACGTTCTTTTGTCTCAATACTGCATAAATATTTAATATTAATTCTATTAGTGTAAATACATTAAAACATTAGGGGCAGAACGTAAAATTATACTAGAATAATAACATTTGAGTCCCTAAAGTTATTAGGCCTTTTAGGGAGCGGCCAACTTGCAGCCGTTGTAACGTTACATTCACTATTTACGGCCGATGGATGCATGTAATTGAAATCAGACGGACGCAATTTGTTGGGTATAAAAAAAAAAAAATTAAAGAAACTGGCAACCGGCTTCCATACTTGACAATCTAAGCTTCTTCTTAACCGTTGGATTCAACTAATTGTGATCGAACGGACACATTTAGTTTAGTAAGAAAATAAAGAAAATTGATTTTGATACTGCTGACAGCAAGCTTCTTCGACTTACTTTCATTAACTCCATTTTGAATCTTCTTCTTTACAACCCACACATCACAGACTGAGTTTTTTTCTCGGAAATCCTTCATTTCGTGTTTACAAACTAGGTTTGCTGCTTCTTCTTATTGCCAATTCATGTTTGCTTGTTGTTATTCTTCTTCTTTTGCTTCACAATAACCTAGGGCGAAAATGACTGACAAACTTAAAATGTCAATCATAATAGGAAAAAAAGAGGTGATTTTTCTCCTTACTCGTTGCACTCCACACCACCATTAAGCATTAGCAGCGCCATTGACTTTCAAAAGTTTGTGGGTTCTTGTCTCAGTGAACCTCCAACTAGCTCGGTGAACACAAGGCCATCAAGGAAAGAGTTGTACATATCTAAAGCCCTTTCTATATATGTGTTCATGATGTTGGAATTTTGAATTGTTTTTTTTTTTTCGAAGAAGTGTCGCACTTGTATGGGTTATGATAATACGTACAGTTGTTTGATAGCATATGATATGGAATTTGCAAAAATACTCGTAATCGACAGAAAATAATTGGTCATTTGAGTCAAATAAATTATATACGTATGGACCTTTTTATTTTTCTTAGTTGTGTTCATAGAAGTTTTTGCCAGGTGTTTTGCCATATTTGTAACAATCAAGAAACTTAGATATTTGTCTTACACGATTAATCCTCTGATTTTGTTTTATTTTCGAATTATCACGATCTCCAAGTGTTGCAGGCCTTTTCGCATTTAGTGCTTCAGGTTGAATTATTTTAGACTACTTGGTTAGATTAATATATGTATAATACAGAGGAAGCATGTAATAAAAATGATGCGCTACTGAGTTTAAAGCATAAACATACTCTTTTTCTATCCATGGATATTAGCAAACCATGTGTGATGTACGTTATTATTTTATATTTTGAATTGGGTATGATTGTTGGATATTCTGAATATAAGTTATCATGATTTGTGTGTGCTGTTGGAGTTTACATATTTGTTGCTTGATGTTAATGAAAGTAGATTTGTCAATTATATTAAAATATATTTGCTGCGTGTACCCACATGTAGAGTTGTATTAGTTAGTTGAAGCATGTAACAAAAATAATGTAGAGCTAAGGTTAAATGGTTTTTTTGCTACAATTGAGAACTTTCCAATTTTGTTGCCTTAACGGATTGTACTTCTATTTATAGTATAATTGAAGAATGAAACACCAACATTTCATGAATGTGTAGTTCCACTAATTCTCATTTATGTTATTTTGTTTATAAAATTGTATGGCTGCTAAATTGTGGCAAATATAATCATGTAATAAATAAACCCTTACGAAATGTCCATGGATGCTCCTGTGTTATCGGGTTTTTTATTAAACATGGTTAGGTTTATATTGCCTTATAATTACAAGCTTGCTGTAGTAGATTTGTTGTGGAGTGCATCAATACTGCTGTGCATTAGTTTATTTCATTTTATAACACATGTTTATATTATTTATGGACCTATAAATGTGAAGTTCTCTTTGCTTTTTGTTTGAAATCAAGTTATTGTATATTCTATGTTTTGTAGCAAGGTATAACCCATGTAACACCTTAATTAATTTGATATTGTCTAGTTTAAGAATTCTTTTTTCCCTATTTGTGTTAACATATTCCACACTTGTGATGTTCTCCCCAAAGGCAAAGCAACTGAGTGATTAGCTATTATTAAGCATCAATGTTGACACTCGTGAAAGAAAGGGGTCAGTCCAGGAAAACCCAAAATAGAGTGAGCCGAAGAAACGCAAAGTTAAAACCAGTTGAAAGCAAAATTGGCCTGCTTGGATTAGTTATTTGTAAGAACACGTGCTTGTGGCACATTTTTTCTTTATTAATGGTGTGTGGCAGTGTTTGTATATCCCTTTTGCATTAAATTTAAAGATCTTATTCTTTTTTTTTTCTAATTTGTTAGTAAGGAAAAGTCTAAAGAAGCAAAAGAAGCGAGAAATAACTTGAAGATTAATAGGATTGTGATTGCACTAAGCATTGAATTATTAGTGTAAACTTATTGATAAAACAATTTAATTGTTTATTTGAATTTTTTTATTTCGCAAACAATTAGGGGAGGAATTTGTCAATCTTCCTGCTGAAGAAAAGGCTAGATACAGAACAGTGCACGAAGCAGCCACAGTTGATGTTGGTAACAACAAGTTTAAATCTGAGTCAACATGTCCTAAAGTGACCATCTTTTCAAGATGCGCTCCAGAACGTTTTCAGAAGGTTGTGTGTTCATTTTCCAAAGGAGCAAAGAACTGCAGTGCAGCATCTAGGTTTTGGAAATCTATTACGTTTAAGCTACAGTCAAATAGATTGACAATTATGTGGATGGCTTGTCAATCAGTTCAATCCAGCAAGTAGAAGCATACAAATCCATCAAAAGAACTTTGAGTTAAATCCAATTGTGTTTTCTTGTATAATGGGTATTCCGGATGGTGGCACCTCAATATAGTTGACTGGTGTGGATGAGGATATTGTGGAATTGCAGTGTTAGGTCTATACTTTTTCTCGAGGCATACCAATTTCTCATGTGGTACAACTACTTAAATCATCCCAAACAGCTGACAACAATTTTAAGATCACCTTCACTCTTTTCTTGATAGGAACCTGCTTTGCTTCACATCAGCCATTTATATCAACCCAATGTGCTTGTATGTAGTTCAGAGCATTGACAGCATACCTAGCACAAATTGGCTATATGGTCTTTCAACCTTTTGGTTGATGGTATTGATAGACTTAAGGTTGCATAGCGTAGTTTTCTTAGTGGTTGTGTTCTCTCTCTCCGGGTATGAAAGCTACATAATTTCTATCTTGGTTACTGTTACTAGTTGAAAATTTAATTAACCTATATTCTTTTTTCATAAATGTGTTCACAGTTGTTCTATTTTTCTTGTGTTGCGTACCATGTAACAACTATTGACGATAATATGCTTCTCATTGCCACTTGGACTAAACAAGAGGTGAAGCGTTTTAATAAATGGCTACATTGACTTGGTGGCATAGGCAGCGATAAGGTAAAATGTGGATATAAGAAAATTCTTTTTTACATAACTCGTTTACTGTCAATTAAGTTCTGAGTCATGATTAAATATTACTACATTATACGTGAATGTTAGTGCATTATGAAGTACAAGTAAATGAGCAAGCCATATAATTAGCAAGTTTTTTCATTTGTATTAGGATAGTTTGCTTAACTGATAAAAAATATATGCACAAGAACTATTGTGAAAACTTACTTCTTGTCGGTATTGTAGGTTCCACCAAGCAAAGTTGTGATGGTTTGTCCCCAAGCTTAGTCAAAGAGTCAACAGCCTAAGGTAGAGACAGGACTAAAGAACATAATTGAGGCACTTAAGAGAAATCATCTGAAGAATAAGAAGGACGTGGAGATTTTCATGAAGAAATTAGATGACTTAGATTGCAGAGTGTCAAAATTAGAGTCATGTTTTGAGGAGTTGAAAAGATAAGATGTCAAAAACTGTGCAGATGGTGCAAAGGTGGCAAGTTTTAGAGCACACTTTTCACCAAATACAAACCAAGCTGCTGCAGAAATGCCAGTCAATATTCCCCTAGTTGTTGATGTTTCATCAATGGAGGCTCCAATAATCGGCAAGTATAGTGTGAAAGAGAAGGTGACAGCTTCTAAATGGACGACAGATGAGGACAGCATTGACCGTAAAGTTGCTCTACACAATTGGATCATGTGTGCAAAGCATTAGGAGTTAAACCCTCAGATGGTACAAACATCAATGAATTGAGTATCTTACCACAGACTCCTTTTACTGCTCCAGTGTTAATTGATGAGGTATATTTTTTTTTTATAAGACATCATATATTTTTTGGACTATATTAACTTCTTTTAACTTCATTGCCTCTTTCTTTTTTTTTTCTTTTTTCTTTTTTTTTTTGGCACAAGAACGATTCTAACACGAAGCCAAAAACAGCAGAACCACAAACTTCTGCATGCCAAACCCCCTTGAAGTTTAGACACGACTGAATTTGGTTTCCAAGTAAATATCCACTATCGCCTTATGATTTTGTTTCCCATCGAGCTGGCAAATCTGTTTTTAGAGCTGTCTTTGAAGTTTCTGAGGCCGTATATGATGATGAATTGAAACTAATCCAATTTGTCTTCGACGGCAAGTTTGATCCGGGGTACAGTTTTATTAGCTAATATTCTGCTTTGTTTTTTGCTTTTCTGTACTTGACCATCTGATGCTTGACTTTAATGCTTGTCATCCTGTAAACATTAATATGATTATGTCCTTGAGTTGTCTTTTTAAAAACTTTAGAATGTTTATGTTGTAGTATAAATTTTACTAAGCCTATAAATGTTGACTTGCTTATACTAGGCTTATGTTATGCTAGTATTGGGAAGACCCTAAACACAATTTTCAAGTTTTACTCTCCGATCAGATGATAAAGTGCCCAAGCAACCCATTGGATATGATTGTGGGTCATACACAATCATGTTTATGATGTCATCACAAAACATGATAGACCCTTCATATAAGGTAGTTTTATTTATTACATTTTTATTATAATGATATTATGATGTTCTTACCATTGATCTTTTTCGGGGATTCACTGCATAACTCGTCTGAATATCAAGGTTGCCTTTTCTTAAAAATTGTCAACTCCAACCTAAACCTAAATAAAGCAAAGGTCTAGCAAATGGCCCATGCCTAACATGATATCGTGTCAAAGTTGGCTAAGTTTCCAGCCCCCAAACCCCAAAGACCACCACGAAATGATAAAGTACCACAAAATAGATGAGCACCAAAATGCCAGGCCAAGTGAACAAATTTAATTGGTATGCGTTTAGTTATATTACTTTTATTTTTCCATTAATATGATGGTATGAAACAATATGTAAAATGTCCATGGGATGAAATTTATTTATATGCGAAGCATTGGTGAATGTACTAATTGGAAATAAACAATATCATATATAAGAATGGTTTGAATATGTGTCATAGTCAAGAAATACTAGACTCTCATATTTGTACATCTGTCCTACTATTACTCAAGAGTGAGGTAAGTTGTTACCAGACATGATTTCCAAAGTGAATGTGATTATTATGTGCTGGTTTGTATAGTTAGTTTCTGTATTTTAGTTTATAGTTAGTGTAGCTGTTGTCAAATAACTCACTTCTATTAAATTTGAAATGAATGTGTTTAGTATTCTTATGGAATGTTAAATTATGGCAGGTTCTTATGTCAATTACATGGTGCTGCTAATCTAATGTACTTTGTATCTAACACGGCAAAGTCATTACTTGTCATTTGCTGGAAAATGCTACTTACTCTTCCATTTCTATAGGGTTTTATCTTTGTGCTAGAGTCATGTTTACCGAATTGGCCCTGTGAGATTGTGTGAGCATCAAAGATTTGGTCACTGGGGCATTTGTGTTTGACTTAATTACATTCAAAGTTTTCTAACACATTTGCTACTCCTTTACTTGAATAATCAGTATATTTTATACAAATTTTGATTATACTGCATTAGCCTTATGCAGTGGTGCTAGAATCCCATATTTGGTTAGTTATGTTTTCTGTTGATCAGTCAACACTAGATGTTGCTAGTCCTTTTTTTGACTGAAGGACGGATAGAACATGTAGTCTTGATATTATAAAACAGCAGTATATGAAATATTCTTAACCAAATATATTTTGTTATTATTATTCCCGTTGTTGTTGTTCATGTTGTAATCGTTGTTGTTATCATTATTTTGGGCCGCAGAATAAAATTGTTTCGATTGTTCAGGTCTTTATACGGTTTCACACAACGGTTTCATTTCTTGTCAATGGGCCCTGAAATAGCTCTTCCCAATGATATTTGTCCTTTTCTATGCTTGCTTATAGGCAATTGTAATTTGAAGTTGTCAACCATGCGTTGCATTAAATTATTGCCCTTTATTATTTTGTTAGTTCTTCAATAGTAAAAATTTATTATCTAATTAATAGATACTATCTCACGGACAATTTTATTTTTTCAAGATAAGGTTTGGTATATAAATTTAACATAATTTATAGTTAAATATTTGATGATGATGATGATGATCTAGACCTTAAAAGAGTAATCCTATTTAATAACTTAATAATAAGTTAGAATATTAGGTTGTTTATGAAAGCCACTATCCAATAATGTACTTTTTAAGATAGATTTTGAGAAATCTGACATTATAAATTATTTGTTAATAAATGATAAATTTTTTTAAATAATAAAATTTAGGATATGATTTGAAAAAAAATGGTCAAGCTATGGTACATTTATGTATTCAAATAACCCCAAAAAAAAAATTGTTATTTGATAACTTAAACAATAATTAAATATTTTAATAGTTGTAAAAAATTTGAAATTCACTTCCTTGTTTGTTCCATTACCCATTAGGGCCAACATCACCCACCTGTTTGTCTCTTTCTCTTCTCTTGTAGTTAACCATGGCTCCTACATTTCACGTGACCGCATTTGCAGAGCTGAGCAGAACGTCTGACTGTCATCCGTGCAGTTTTCTGCTCGCAGTAGCAGATAAACAGGCGACCATTCGGTAATCTTCATTCTTTGAAGAGTGCATTCAATGCATGCATGCTTGAAGATTCAAGATGACATTCAACATGACATGCATGCATGCTTCTGATTCTGACCTCACCAATCTTGATATCTTACGAGAATTAATACCAGCCAAACCAACAAAACATTCATTGCATTAATTAAATTATCTATCAGTAGTTACTACGCAAATTTCCTCTTTTATATTCACTATTCTTTCTCTTGCTGTAGTCAGTACGCTGAGCAGAGAAAGAAAGATAAGCCTCCTAGGCATAGATTTTTGTAATTTTCGTTAAATTGGAGGGACAGCTTTGGTCTTTTAGCGTTGATAGGGGTAAAATGGTCAATTAACCTTCCCCTAAAACAAATTTAGTGATTAATGATAATCAAGGGACCTTAAAGTAGTGACCAAATAAAGAGAAACAACAGCACATACACTTCTAATATTCCACTCACCAACATAATTAAAATCTGCAAGTTTACCATAATTTTGTTAGGCCATGAAAGATAGCTCACAAATCAGATTTATTACACATAATCAATGAGAATTTTATTGTGTACGCTCTTAATTCTGGATTCTATTTCATTGCATTCCTACATCGTTTCTTCTCCTAAGAGCTTCTTCACTACTTGTTGAGTTTCATTCTTCTAAGAGCTTCTCCACTACTTGTTTTGAGTTTCAATTCCAACTTGAACTCTTCTCCTATGAGCAGTGATAGATTTGAGATCTCTATTGTATGAAATTGGGTGTATCTGTTTACATTGTCCTTTACAACTAAGTTCTCAATTTTTCTTCCTTTCCCAGTGCTCAACTCGTACGCTGTCAAACTCTCCACCTTTGTTAATCCTATGAAGGTCACTTTGTCCATGATCCACTTCTGACTCAGAGCAAAATCTCCATTCAAGAGCTCTGATCTAACAGTCACATTATTCTTTTCTATTTCGCAATGAAATTGTACCAAACTCCATTTACCTCCCTCTTCTCCCATCTGCACTTCCTCTCCGTCATCCAAGAAAACTTTTCCAGTACTACTTTCTCTACTGCTAACAACCACTAAGAGTTGAAATGGTGTCTGCCGGGCTGCTTTAGTTGTCATGGCCTCTCCTTGCATTGCTAAAATATTACCTTCTCGAACATGAACGTTTATATGATCAGGTGGCGCCTGAAGCTTTATTCGCTTTCCTGGAATTACACTCAGCGAATTTGAGTAGTTGAAGAGATCAAACCAATTTCCTGTTGGGAAGTATGCATCGACTGAAACTGCTCCTTGCTTCAATACAGGTGACACCATCACACCTTTGCCAATCAGAAATTGTGTAGTGATTTCGTAAGTTTTGATATCTTGGGGGAATGAGAAGAAAAGAGGTCGTGCAATTGGGGTTCCTTTTGTATGTGCTTCATACATTAATGTGTAGAAGTATGCGAGTAGCCGGTAGCGGAGTCCAAGCACTTTCCTTGACGTTGCAGCAACCGAATCCCAAAGATAGAGCTCCTGACGGAGTGTATACTTCGCAGAATGATCTCGTGCAAAGGGGTAGAAAGCCCCGAGCTGCATTTGGATAGGATTTTGATATTACATTGCATAAGCTCTTTACAAAATCAATAAAACAATTCTCTTATCTAAATTTATTATAGCAGCACATGGAAAGCTCATAGGAATTGTCATGTTATGCCACTTTTCATGCCAATTGCATTGTCACAGAAAAGCTAACTTCACAAAACCCAACCTCTACAAATTAAAATCATGGTTTTGGAAGATAAACTGATGCATTCTATTTTTCATATACCACAGATAAATATAACAAAGAGAATGATCCGATCTCTAAAGATTTCCAAACTCATATAAAATATAAAAGTCTTACCTGAATCCATCGCCGGCAAAGTTCTTCAGTTGTATTTCCAGAAAAGCCACAAATATCAGCTCCGACCATTGGAATTCCAAAGAGTCCAAAATTTAGCACGGATGTAATCGAGTATGCCAAATCTTCCCATGTTGCAGCATTGTCTCCTGTCCAGTGTGCTGTGTACTTGCCAGAGCTAACAAAAGTTGATCGAGAGAGCATAAATGGCCTTTTACCCATAATATTGATCAAGGCTGTGTGAGTAGCCTTTGCTTCCAGGAGTCCATAAAGGTTATGGGAATTATATTCTGTAATATTGCCAAAGTGTAGAGCTGTTGCTGGAACAGTTTTGTTATTAATTGGTCGTCGTACTCCTTCGTTATTTATCTTGTAGGGAGGATTGTCAAGGGTAGAATGTGGGGTCGGAAGAGAAGTTATGAAATTTGATAACTCATTCATGTCAAGCCAAAGACCATCAACAGGAAGTATATCTCTAAACATTTTGATCTCACCTTCCCAAAATATTTCAGTGGCTGGGTTTACAAAATCAGGGAAGTAGACTTGTCCAGGCCAAACTTCACCTAGGTAAGGGATACCATCACGTTTTATGAAGATATCAGCCTTCATCCCTCTAGTGAATGTTCCATAAGTCTTATTCACACTGATACCTGTGGGAAAGGTACCTCAGTACATCCATTATAGTTACAAATGAGCTTTGTTCAGTGGTTTGCCTAAATAGATAAACAAACTACAAAAGTTTCAGCAGCAAGGGAATTTTGTTTCTAGAACCACGTACCAGGATCCAAGATGAGCACATATTTCTGACCATTTCTGTGAAGTGTACCTACAAATTTTTGCATTTGGTCCACTGGAAAGTTGATGGGATCAAGAGTAAAATCCTTGTATGCATCCATATAATCAATGTCTGTCCACATAACTTCGAGGGGGATACTGGCTTTTGCATAGCCAGCAACAACAGCTTCAATGTCCGACACATTTTTGTAGCCATATCGACACTGATGAAATCCTGTGCGTTAAGAAGAAAAAGATTGAGGTGGAAATATTATTAGTTATGCCATCAACTTTGCATGTAGCTCTCAATTTAGCTTAAGAGCATTACATACCAAAAAGAAAGAACAAAATTTAAGGGCAGGATGGAATAAAAATTCATCACAGCCACTCAATCAAATTGTGTGGTGTCTGCCTTTTTATTTCTTTTTCCATTTTGATGCGCTGTAGTTAGTGTTGCTGAGATATCAAAGCAAAATGAAAAACAAATATTTTGGATCTAAGTTATTTTGATAACAGATAAGTCATTAGCTTTTTCTCTTTCCCAAACCTCCTGCACAACCTTACTTTTTGCACCGTGATGGAGTAGCTCTTTAAGCAAAGATAGTAGTAAATGACAGAAAATATACTGCACATAATATGATTTCAAATGAGCAGGTGAAGAAAAGACCTACCTTCACATGTTTTAGTCAAATCCATTTTATCAAAGAAAAAAAATTCTTAGATCAACCTAACATCAAGAAGTCACACATGCAATATCTCCTAAAAATACCCTGAATTTTAAACATTTATTGATCCCAGTAGGACCTGTGAAACCGTATCATTGAATTCTATCTGTTTTGAAACTTACATTTTCTGTAGTGTACAATTAAATACAAAGCATTTCATTTTCATGTATCCCATATCCTTGAACACTTTTAATACATCAGTTAGAACCAACTTGGACTCATTCAGTGGCTTCTCATAACTATGTCCTAACTGGCATGAACTAAGTGCAATAGCTAGTCCTTGAGGCAAACTAAAATCATCACATGCATATCAAACCTTTTCAATATCCAAATCAGTGGCAAAATAAATAACAGACAATATTCATCACAAGAAAACGGAGTATAACTTTAAAAAGAAGTGGACTCACCCAAAAAAGTAATCAACAAAATCTAGTAAAAGGCTACTCTTGATGTTTAAAGCAGCAATATTGGTTGCAACGGTAAAAAGTTTTAAAAGAAAAAGTCTACTATGAGTCATTACAAAATATCTGGACTTGTAGCTATCAAGAAGACCTGAATGAAATATAAGCTAATTCCATTATTGCACTACCACTAAAGCCCATAATTTATCAGTCTAGCATGATCATTTTGATAATCCCGCCATTTTGCCAACTCATCCAGGCAAACAATGTGACTTCAAAGTTCACAAATGTTGCAACCAAGGTTCAGTGTTCAATCAAGTAAAACTTTTCTTACAACTCCACTGTTCTTTCTAAATCTTTAAGTTGTAATCATAGTGATTTAATTGCAACAAAGAAAAAGATTAAATGTTCACATAACCAATTAAAAGAAAAATGTGTAGGCTCACTACTTACCGAAGGACCAATATGGCATAGGGCCAGGCCGACCAATCAACTCTGTATACTGTTCAATCACTTTATCCGGCGACGGTCCCGGAAAAAAATACAAATCAATGATCCCTCCAATAACCTTAAAAGTAATCCTATCGCCCTTGTAAACAACATCCATGCCGTTACTATTAAGCAGCAAAACACCATGAGTTGTCCCCTTGGGCGATCGCAGATCAATGTAAAAAGGGTGGGAGCCATAGAGATTAACGTCAACATTTACGGCGCCCAAGTCAGCATTCCACAAAGTTAAAGTCTCGTTAGTCTTAAACTTGAATGACTTCTTTGTGTGCTCCCCGAGTCCGTAAAGATTAGACCTTTCTTTCGGCAATGCTGACGAGAGTTGAATGTACTGATCCTTAAACACCAAGAATGAGTCGGGATTCGAGGCGACAGGAGACGTGTCAAAAAGAACGTCGCCGGAGGATCGGCGGGAGACGGAGAAGCCAAATGGGGTGGTGTTGTGGAGAGTGAAGACTAAGTCTGAGATGGGGTCGGCGAGGAAGCTGTTTTCCGGTGGGTTTTTTGGGTGGTTTTCCGAGAGTAAGCGGTGAGGAGGATAGGATTCGCGGGGAATGATTTGCTCTGGGATTTCCCATCGCTTGTTTTTGGAATCTGTTATTCGAACTCTCAGCCGGTCTTCCGTTTCGAAGCTGCAGCCGAAAAACAGAAGCTTATAGTATGTTAAGAAAATAGAAATGGAAGTCTTATTTTCCCGACAGGTTCTCGACAATATCGGAAACTCGCGAAGCTCAATAGAAATCACTCTCTTTTGAACGAACCATTTGCCATGTGGGAATTTTTTTTAAAATAAAAAAATAAAAATTTTTAGATATTATTTTTTAATTAATTTTAATGTTTAAAAAATTAATTTTTATGTTAATATTTTAAAATTTTTAAAATATAATTACAGTTTACTCCCTGATATTACAAAAGAAACATTAAAAATAAGAAAAAAAATTTAAAAAAAATAAAAAGACAATTAAAACACAAGAGATTCCAAAAATACTCCGGCCTTCCAATGTGAACTGGACTCTCCCAACAATTAGGAGACGACGATGGAATTAAAAAAGAAAGATACCTGGCAAAAATATTGAGATTCTGAATATCTGAACCGTAAACGGAGGAGTTTTTGATGAGGCGAAGATCAGCTGTCAAAGTCGGCTTGATGGAGGAGGAATCGACGGTGGATGATCGAAGAACATAACCGTATCCTGCTTGATCTGCAGATTCTGCAACTGAGAAAATGTAAAAGAAAAAGAGTAGTAGTAATAACGGAAGATGACGTGAGGACGGTGAGTTTTGCGGCTGGTTCATTGTATTTGTGCGACGACGACGACATTAGACCACAACATTTTCTTCCTTTATTTATATTCACAATAATTACTCTTCAATAATTATTATCTTTCATTATCATTTATTTATTTATTTATTTATTATTAACACTTTACCGTCAGCCAAACGATAACTTAAACTAATCAAGTTTGTTTGGATTTAGAGTGAAAAATGAACGGAGGAGTAGTCCACAAGTGGTCTCTCATTTGCGTGCTGAATTAATGGTGCGTCCCTTCTACTAACTCGGCATCTATTTGATTTCACGCTACGCTTCTCTTTCTTGTCTATCTCATATGGTTGAGCAATTTTTCCTTTTTTTTTTCATTATAACTGGGCCCAAATAATCTCCACTTCTTTTGTTATAATTCTTAACTTTTTATTATATTTTTTTATATTATTTATATGTGAATATTACGACAAAAAAGAGATTGAGGATTATAATGTACTGTTGGTTTGATTATTTGATCAACCTGCTAAAACTGATGATGTAGATCTCTCTCTACCTACGTGTCACTCATTGATTCATTAATGTTCTTTCACTCGTGTAAAATAAAGTAAGGTTAGGGTTGTTACCGGCCATAATCCTCCCACAATCAAATCAATTGAAATTTATGTTCTCTCGGTTGAAATACATAAAATTCTTTTACTTTGTCTTTTTATATTTCTCTTAACCTATTGGTTGAATTTTGAACTTTTATATTATGCATTTTGATAAATTCTGTTGAATCATTCTTTTTGATAGGTGTTAAGGTGTTGATGTCATGTAGCATTAGTGACTTTTTAATATCATGTCACCTGAATTTCTTCATGTATGAGATTGATGGTAAAATTTACAAATAATAATATGTTTACTCTTTCGTTGAATTTTTGTTGTTTTCTTTTCATTTTTGTGGCTGGGCTCTTGCTTTTGGGAGGTAACTACAAGTTTCAAACTAAGAAAACTGCTCCTTTTTTAGTTATGATCATCACACATATAAATGTAAGGCCATGGTAAGAATTTATAGTCTATAATTAACTTCATTTATATGTGTATCCTTATAGATTTAAGTGTGAGGTTTCGACATAAGTTCATAGGTCTTGTAGTTAAAGAAATTTGTTCTTTTTTGTACCATGATCCTTATAGATTTAAGTGCAAAGACTTGGCATTAGTTTATAGTCCTTATAGTTAAAAAGTTTATTTTTTTAACAAGAATTCTCATATATTTAAGTATATGTAATATCCCATTCGTCGAACCCCTTTCTTTGATTTTAAATTTGAACTTGAAATAAGATTTG
Organism: Khaya senegalensis; assembly: GCA_032402905.1. Classification (NCBI taxonomy): domain Eukaryota; kingdom Viridiplantae; phylum Streptophyta; class Magnoliopsida; order Sapindales; family Meliaceae; genus Khaya; species Khaya senegalensis. The sequence continues at coordinate 4,403,035 of CP135547.1, read as the reverse complement.
GATGGCCACCAAGATTTCATTAATGTTAGGATTTTAAATAAGTTTCAAAATGATATATTATGGGTCAAATATAGATATCTGTAGTAAAAATTATGACTTTTTTACGAAAATTACGCAGAGTTAACAATAAAAAACAGAGTATATAATTTTGGGTCTTAGAACATACTTTTGTATTTTTATTATCATTTAAACTACGAATCTCAAATTGAGGTGATTCTTAATGCATTGGAAAATTAACAAATAGAACTATATTTTTTATGTGAACACTTTTCTAAATTTTAAAGAAAAACTTGTCAAAATGAGCCAAAATAGTAAACCCATTACTTTGAGCCTAAGCCCAATTGGATGGCTATATAAACTCACTTTCTTCTTTTTCTCTTTATTTTTTCCAACCTCCAAAACCCTAGCCATGAAAATTTCTCTCAATTCTCTCACAAATATTGGTCAAGGAAGCTCACAATCATCAAATTAAAGGCACCATTCAAATCCTTAAGTCTTTCAAGGTAACAATCTATCTTTGATTTCAAATTTTCATTATATTAAAAAAACAAGTTTTGTGAATTTTGTGATTTAAACTTAATTAAGCTATAAGGATATATTAGCCTACTTATTTATGAGTTGTTGTGAGTTATTAGAAGAGTAATGGAGTATTGAAAATCCTTAGAATCATTAAATTTTATGAAATCTTAAATATAGGAGTTTAATTAATAGTATTAATGTTTCTATTCATATCTTAAGTTCTAGAATTTGAATTGAAGCATCATAAAGTATTATGAAAACTAGAGACATTAAAGAATAGTATATCTGAAAATTAGTATGAGATTTTGTGAGAAAATTTGCAATAAATTTTGAAATTGAGCTATTTTGTAGGGGTATACAAGGTAGATAGCAAATAAAGAATGCGTTATAGCTTTAGTTTGAGTTATTTGAATCATGATCTGTAAAAATTTTATGGAAACTAGACATATAGGGGGATAACATATCAAAAATTCAGCCCCATAATTTATTGTGATAATTTTCAATAAATTTCAAAAGTTAACTTACTCATAAAAACTTTACAAATTAAGAAGGTTTTATATATTTTATCTATAACCCAAGTTATGTAATTTTAAATTTAGTTCCGTAAAGTTTATACATTAGTTTATCACCTTAACATTCTAATGGGTTATTTTGAACTCGAATCGAGCTTATAGACATTAATTCAAAAATACTTCTTTATCAACCGCTTCTAACATATAAATATATATTTTTTTATTCTAGATTTGCAAAAGAAGCATCTTCCACCGCCTTTGATATCATAGTGAGTGTGATCCAAAATTTATCTCCAATTATGAGTGGATAAATCTTATTTAAATTATTATATTTGATTTGATTTTCATGAGTTGATTTCATTTGGAAACTCATTAATTTAAGGTAACGATTAATAATTTTGTTTTACAATATCTATCCTTTTTATAAAGTTTTATACAAAAAGCATGTGTTTCATTTAGTGAATAGATGCAATTATTTTGTTTTGATTATTTTTTGTTTTCTTATGAGTTTTAAAATTTGATTTGTATAGTATTATTTTGAATCTCATGATATGATGACTTATTAATTAAATGTGCACTCTTTATGCTTTCGTATTTTTAGAATATGAGATTATGAATTTTGGACTGAATTTCTACTTTTTAATTCCTTTTAGCTATGAGTCATAAAAAAGGAATACAAGTTTTTTGATTGCACATTCTAATATATATGTATTTGTAAGTATCAGTACAAAGTGAGAAGTAGGGGGTAAAGGCAAATTTGATATTTGATACCCAACATCTATTAATCACATTCGACTAATTACTTCCCAAATGAAAAATATCTGATTTTTGAGTTTGAATTTTGAAAAATATTAAATTGTTCAATAAATCTGTTTAAAGTGTTATGCAAGTTAATTTCTAAAAGTTATTTTTAAACTGAACTTTGAGATTTTATTTGGTCATCAAAAATAAATTTAAAGCTTATTTTATTATTATTTTTTTAACTCACTAAGTTCTTCCTAGAACTCACCCCACCACTCTATAGTTTTGGTCTAACTTCTTAAAAATTCAAGATGAGATTCTTGAAGATCCTTCTCAGTATGGCAAATATTTGTTGCAGTTACTAGAATCAAGACTAGGTCCATTTCTGAGTCATTTTGGTACGAGCAAAAAGTTCAAATTTCATTTTAATATTTGAGATTTTTATAGATATATAGATATAAACATACTTTGTTATTTAAATCTATTTGCATATTTTATTTGTGTTTTTGTTTAATTCAATATAAAATACGATCTACATTAGGTTTTTCGAGGCACATAGGAGTAGAATATCCTCGCTTCCATGCCAATCACAATTCTGACTTTTCGGGGCATGACAAAGGTGGTATCAAAGCATGGTTTAGGGATCTGTGATTGCAATTATAGGGTGTGATGTTTTACATGTGAAAAGCATCCGGGATACTCGTATGTAAGGCACTTCCCCTCATGGTATCCAATCGTTTCAAATCTAGTTTCAGCTCTAAATAGGCTATATTTGTCAAAGTTAGGACTTCTAACCTTCTTTCCTTTCCTAGTACCGTAGTTGATTATTCTAACACCAAGAATCCACAAATAGAATGATGATGACAAAAGATTGGTGTTTCTAATTTGAGGGAGATTCTATGTAATAAGCCTTGGAAAGTTAAACATATGAAGTTTTAAGGTTAAAGATTAATTCTGGTCAAGCTCAAGGAAAAGAAAATGTTGAAATCTTGATCATGTAGAGATAAGATCAAGTTTTGTTTAAAAGGTTTGTGGTCATTGGATAGTTTAAATCGAATTATCGTATATAATTTCAAAGACAAAAGGATATAATCTTGAAGATGTAAAGGTAATTGTGTTAGGCTTTGACTGATGTAAGAACCATTCGTACAAGAGTGGCATGAGAAACATCTTGTTATACCAAGTATGGTTAAAAAAGACAAATTAGATTTTAGAAAATAGGATTTGAAAAAGTATATAATAAGGACTTTCGATAGACTAGACATTTGATCTAATAAAGTGATAATAAGTTAGATACATATGTTAAGTTTTTCTAAAAGACAAGTATTTACTAAAAGGAACAACTGTCTTGGATAAAGGTAGGCTTATAATCATGTATATATGAAGTTTGAATCTTGTAAAAGATAGCGTAAGGCAATTCATCACTAAGAAAGTATCAGATAACTTAAGAACTTTCATAACATAGTTTTGCGATAAAGTAACCTGCTTGTTTCAGATGTAGTTGAGAAGAATAAAGAACTCTATTAAGGAACAAGGACATATTTGTTTGAAGAACTTGAACATTTCAATAGACTAAATAGAATTATGGTATACCAATTTGGGCATAAGAAAAATGGATGGATGATGAGAATTATGTCAATCTTCAAACTAATTTGGTTGTCTGTGTTGCTAATTCTTTATAATGAAATAGAGATGATAAAAAATGACAAATAACTCATATACGTGAAAGAGAATGCTAACGAATGGCTTTAATAGATTCATAAGCTTTTATAGCATAGAAATCTGATTTTACAAATGTGATTCTTAAGATATTAGTACTTTCTAAGGAGAAAAATTGAATAAAGACTTCAAAAGCCTAGGAAGAGCTTTGAAGAATTTGGTAAAATAATATTGATTACAGTACCCTACCTTTTATATGCAAAGAGGTATTTAGAGACAAATACAAAAGTTATTTAAGGTTCCTTATCTTAGGTTTTAGTTCATATGATATGAAATCTTTACTAAATAAATTAGTGAATCTCATCAATTTGATCAAAAAAGCTCTTAAAAAGGATGTTGATTTAGTAAAGTCTAAATTTATGATCAAATTTCTTGAGAAGAAACCAATAGAAAAGAAATTGTTTGATAACGTTGTGTTGTTTGATAACGTTGTGTAGTTTTTAGCATTATCTAGATTTATTAATAATTATATGACAAATGACATGGACGATAATGCAAAAGATAATGACTTCAATGAAGAAAATAAATTATTTGATTCTATTTGTTTCTTTTTTATAACGAAGGTGATCTTTTGTATTGTAAAGATATAAAGAAAAGATCGTATCCTGCAAATGTGCATATTAGTAAAGAATTTCAACGTGTTTCTTTCGGTCATACTGAGATATATTAAGGATGCTGAATATTTTATGTAAGAATTTGTATATACGTACAGCATAACGGCTTTACTTGTAAAGAGTTAAACTCCTCCATAAGGAAAACTAGTGTTGAGGCATTCTTTTTTGTTTCTGTGATTTGCGATCATTTTATCACCCACATAAATTATTAAATTTCTTTTTGAAATGATAAGGCTACTACAAATCAGCTTTGAAAAATATAATGGTGAAAGGATCTTGTACCTAGATCACTAGTCCTATATTTGTAAACAAGAAAGCAAAAAATCTAATATAACCTATAGGTTACTGCGTGTAGGCGTGACCCAAAATAAATCTCAGGAAATGTTTATCAAGAAAGACTATGTAAGTAGAAAAGGGTATGATAACAAAGGCTTCTATTTGTATGCGAACCAAAAACTAAGAGAATCTTCATTTAATAGGAATCTCAAGTGAACAAACTCATTATAAATGCATGATCTAAAAAATTAAAACAATATGCAAAAGCACACAATAAAAATTAGACATACCGGATATTTTGGCTACGTTTGATAGTAAAATATGATGTTACGCATAGTATTTTTCTATTTCTGTGCAAAAAAATAGTAAGGTATTAGCTAAACAGAAGTAAGAAAATCTTATAACAATTTCATTCTAATTGTAGTCAAGTTAACAAGAAAGATACAGAGTTAGTAATTGATTATGTTAGCATGAATGGAAAGAGACGTAGTATATATGTTACATTAGAATTTGAGTCTGCCAAAGAATAGTGTAAATAAAAAATGCATAAGATTTACATACCGAGGATTATGGACACTCAAGTTGGCTGCTCAATGGACAATAAGTTATTGTACTAGAGATCCAATAACCTTAGTTTGATACTTATAACTATGTTTAAATGTGAAGATGAATATTAGGAATTGAATTTACTTTGATTAATTTTTATGTTAAGTTTCTAGAATGTTACTATGCAAAAGCTTGAGTGGTTAACAATAATACTAGAACTCCATTTAGGGATAAATTCTTTCAAATTTGTTTAATAAAACGCCTTTGTATTTGGTCATGATCCTGAATTCAAGTCTATTAATACATCTGCTCTGTCATTTATTTTGTCATATGTAAGCAATATGTAAATTTGATACCATATATCATCATCTATTTTGTCATATGTAAGCAATATGTAAATTTGATACCATATATCGTCATCTGTTCTGTCATTTTCTCTTAAACAATTGTCACCATTAGGTGAACCTACCTGCTTTTTGTTCTCTTGAATCAGATTGGCTATTAAAAACAAGATTAATGCATAATACTACATACGTTAGATAGCAATAATGAATGTCTGCCCCATATCCGAGTAAGGTCCATGAAAGAAAATAAAATTTGATAATCTATTAAATCGATGCAAGGCTCAAGTGATTAAACTAAGCTAAATAAGATTCAAAATGTGTAATTATTGTGAATTTAGACTTGCGAAAATGAGACTCTTAAAAGAGATAGAATGATATTAGGAAGATTGACTTGTAAGTAAGTGTTATATCCAAGTTGAAAAATAACAAATCATATATTATATAAATTATCAATCTTGTTTGTCATGATAATGGCAACATGAGAATCAAGTAGGAAGTAAGGCGATTGATAAGTAATCAAAGAATCAAGAAACATTGTAAAGTAATGAATGTTTAAGTAGGCATTGATAATGTAACTCTAAAGATTTTAGCACTTCAATTTTAGAATTCGATGATAAATTCTTATAAGGGGGAGAGTGTAATATCCTGTTTGTTGAACTCCTTACTTTGATTTTAAATTCAAATTTAAAATAAAATTTGGATGAATACTAAAATTTTATCAGTTTTAGAGTTTTGAAAAGTTTCGAAATGATATATTATGGGCCAAAAACGAACATTCGTAACAAAAGTTATGACTTTTTTACGAAAATTGTGCAGAGTTAACAATTAGAATCCAAGTATATAATTTTGGGTTATAAAGCATACTTCGATATTTTTACTATAATTTGTGTTGCAAACCTTGGATTGAGGAGATTTTTAATGAGTTGGAAAGCTAATAAATAAAGCTATATTTTTTATGCAAACACTTCCCCAAATTATGAAGAAAAGCTTGTTAAAATGAGTTAAAATAGTAAACCTTACACTTTGTGCCCAAGCCTAATTGGATGTCTATATAAACACACGTTCCTCCTTTTATCTATATTTTTCTCAACCTCTAAACCCTAGTCACAAAAATCTCTCTTAATTTTCTCATAGATATTAGTTAAGAGAACTCAAATCATCAAATTAAGGGCACTAATTAAATCCTTAAGACATTGAAGGTAAAAATCTATCTTTGATTTTAAGTTTCCATTATGTTAAAAAAATGGGTTTTGTGGATTTTGTGATTTAAGGTTGATTAGGCTCTAAGAATATATTAGAATTCTTGTTTATAAGAAGTTGTAAGTTATTAGAAGAGTAATAGAGCATTAGAATCCCTTAGAACCATTAAATCTTATGAAACCTAAAATTCAATAAGTTAGTGAACAATGTTCACATTTCTATTCATATCTAGAGTTCTAAATCTTGAATCGAGGCACCATAAAGTGCAATGGAAACTAAAGATACTAGAAAATAGCATATCCAAAAATTGGCATGAGATTCCAGAGGAAGAATTCCTAACAATTTTTTGAAGTTGGGCTATTTTGTAAGGGCTTGCAAGTTGAACAACAGATAAAGAATGTATTATAGTTTTAGTTAAATTATCCAAATCCTTATCCATAAAAATTTTATAGAAACTAGATATATAGAAGAACAACATATCAAAAATTTAGCCACATAACTTATCGTAATAATTTTCAATAAATTTTAAATTTTAACTTACCTGCAAAACTTTTACAAACTAGGTGGGTTTCATATATTTTAGCTATAACTTGAGTTAGGCAATTTAGAATATAATTCCATAAAGTTCGTAAATTAGTTCATCACCTTAACTTTCTAATAGGTTATTATGAACTAGAATCAAGTTTATAAACATTAATTTAGACATATTTCTTTATTAACTATTTTTAATATTTAAATATATTATTTTTTATTCTAGATTTGCAAGAACAACATCCTCCACCACCTATGACATTATAACGATTATGATTTGAAACCTGTATCTAGTTGTAAATGGATAAATTTGATTTTAAATTATTATATTTGCTTTAATTTTCATAAGTTCATTTTAATTAGAAACCCATTGGTTTGAAGTAATGATTAATAATTTTATTTTACAATAGATATCCTTTTTATGAAATTTTATATAAAAAGCAAACATTTGATTAAGTGAATGAATGCAATTATTTTACTTTAATTATTTTTAATTTTATTATGAGTTTTGAAATTTAATTTGTATAATGTTATTTTAAATCTCATAACATGATGATTTATAATTTAAATGAGCACTATGTGTATTTTTGTATTTTTAGAATTTATGATTATAAATTTTGGTCAAGATTTCTATTTTAATTCTCTTTAGCTTGGAATCATAATGAAAAGAAGTACATGTATTTTGATTGTACGTTCTTTTATATATATATATATTTGTAAGTACCGGTACGGAGTGAGAACTAGGATGCAAAGGAAAATCTGATATCTAATATTCGACATCTGCTAATCTGATCTGGTTAACTGCTTTTCGAATGGAAGATATCTAATTTTTAAATTTAATTTTTGAAAAATATTAAATTGTTCAATAAATCTATTTAAAGCGTTCTGCAAGTTAATTTTTAAAAGTTATTTTAAAACCGAACTTTGAACTTAATTTGGTTATTAAAAATATATTTAAAATTTATTTTATTATTAATTTTTTTCCATTCACTAAATTCTCTCCAAAATTCACCGCACCACTCTATAATTTTGTAAATCTAATTTCTAAGAAATTGAAGATAAGATTCTTGAAAATCCTTTTTTGGTATAACAGATACCAGTTATAGTCACTAAGGTCAAGATTGAGTCCGTTTTTGAGCCATTTTGGTACAAGCAAAAAGTCCAAATTTCATTTTAACATTTGAAATTTCTATAGATATATAGATATAAAGATACATTTTTATTTAAATTTGTTTGTATGTTTTATCTGCATTTCTGTCTAATTCAACATAAAATTTGGTCTATATTTGATTTTTTGAGGCTTATGATAGTGAGATATCTTCACTTTTATGCCAATCACGGTGTTGACTTTCTAGAGTGTGATAGTATAAAATTTGGTAGGAGTTTACAGACCTTATATCTAAAGATGTATGTCCATTTTTATAAGTATTTGTATGGTTAAGTAAAATATTTGACTAGGGAATGACAATATACTTCACAATTAAAGATGTTTCTCTTTTTTTAATAGCACTCTTTTATACTCTGGTAACAAGGTTTCCTTGAAATTTATAATATATCGTCATTTTTAAGTTATCCTTATTTCAAGACCATCTTTTTAGATTGTTGTGTAATGACCATCCCTTTGCTTTTAAGGTCAACTTTATTCGCACAAGAAAACAATGTTCATTTTAAGATAATCAAATTTTAAATATTTTACAAGTTTAGTTAAATTTCAATTGTTATACAAATATGATATTTGTGGGCTTGAGACTTTTATTTCATTTGTTATAAATTTGTAAGCAATAGTTTATAAGCATGGGCCTACTCGTAGTTTTATTTTTGGGTTCTGGCCTCTTAATAGTTTTATTTATGAGCTTGGACCCTATAGTTAAAAATTGATATACAATAATAGTGAAAGAGTTTGAGATTGCATTAAAAAGTTGGGATTATACTATATAGTCTTATACACCTTATCTTATTTTTTTCCTACTTACATGTTGAGTTTTAGACTTGATTCAGTTTTAAATTTTAACCTTCAAATTTTGGTGTCTATTTATTAGTACTAATTTATACTACATTGGCACTAAATTAACAAATAAATGCTTATTCATGTTTTTGTATATTTATTTTTAAAATTTTTACTAAATTTATTTAGTTCTTTATTTTTAAATTAACATCTAATTATACACTAATTAAATAGCACTTGAAGTGTTTTATGGGTAACACTAAGAGTTTGTTTGGTATAACTTTTCAATTAGAATTTTTTTAAGTAGAATTTTTTTTATAAATAAAACTTTACAAATATAGTTTGTGATAAAATATTATTAATTGTTGGGTTGTCACATATATCTTTCAATAAAAATTTTGTAATTAATTTAATAGATAAAAATTTTAAAGTTATTCTACTAGCAAACAAAATTTTTTAAAATAAAATAAGTTGATTTTAGAATATTTAACTTTTAAAAAAAAATATCAAAAATCTTTGTTCTTAAAAATACAAAATTTGGACTTTTGCTAGTAAAATTGGAACAATTTTTTTAATACTCTTTTTCAATAACAATCAAACAACAAAAACAAAAATAAAAAAAAAGAAATACAAAGAACTTTTAACATAAAAAATGAGAAAAAAAAAAAAAGTCTTTTTGGTCAATAAAAAAATCATAACAACAAGTACTAAGCATTCTTTTTTTAAAAAAAAAAATTCTAAATTACCTAAACAATAATACACTTTAGACTTTGTTCGTTAACATGCATATACAAATTAGTAAATTACAATGATATGTAAGATATAACTAAGGTATAATCATTTGCATTCTCTAACACTAAAGATGCTCAGGCCAATCTATGAATAGTGAAGCTTGACTTGGCTAGAATATGTGACGAGTTAAAAAAAATAAAAGTTTGTATCAGATAGAGAATTTATTTATTATATTTTAATATATTATATATTATAAATTTATATTTTGTAGGTAAATAGTAAATAATTTATGTAAATATTTTGCTCATTTAACAATGTTTTTATATCAAATAATTTTAATTTTTTTATTTTAAATTAATTTAAATTTATAATACTAATTATATATATTTTTTTATTATCTTTTAGGAGTCCAAGTCCTAATAGGCTAGGTTTATAAGTCATGCCATGTCTCCTTTCTTCTGCCAGTTTGGCTCATTAGCCCATATGGACTCCATTTGATGAGTAGATTTAACTTAATTTTAAACATCATTTATATAAATGATCAAGCCTAAAAAATTCTTATTAAATTAATTAATTTTATCAATTTCAACAAATTTATTCTCACACAACCATTAATTTTTAAAATAATATTAAATAATAAATAAATATAAATAAATATTAATTTATTTAACAAACTATTGTAACTCAATAATAAGTATATTGTTTGTCATTCATGAAAATTGAGTTGAATTTTCAACATTCTTTTTTTTTTTGTCAACTATTTATTTATTATAAATATATATAAAAAAATTTAAAAAAATTAAAAAATTTTGAGTGCGGGTAGCTACGTACGTAGAGCATTCATATATTTTTTATTTTATTTATTTATTTAATATATAATATTAATATATTATTTATTAATTATTATTTTAAATATATATAAAAAAATTACAAAATATTTTCTTGAGTGAATAACTAAGCAAGTGAAAATGCCCTTGGACGTTGCGCAAGTTAGAAAGCCACCAGCGCTGTTGCAAATTTTGTTAAAAAATATATATATATATATATATTTAGAATAATAAAATTTATAATTTATAAACTAAAAAATAATTCTTAATTTTTGAATTAAGTATAATTAATTGTATTAGAAAAATTAAAATAATTTTATTTAAAATTGATTAGAAG
>CP135547.1:4330818-4367623 GCA_032402905.1 Khaya senegalensis | reverse complement strand
CACACATTATATACCAGCCTAAAACTATATCACTATTATAATAATATATAAATAACATAAAATATTTAATTCAAACAAGTATTTGGCATGTCGTAACTGTAAGATGTGCCACCCAAATATTTTTATAATAAAAATTTATATCAATTTGAAAGTAATTTAAATTTATTTCATATCCTAATTATAATTATAATATAGGTAAATATATATTCAATTTATTTTGTAAAAAAAACAACTAAGTGATAGAATTTCTATATTGATCGTTTTGATTTACGTATATTCTTATTTAAAAAATTATTTGATCAATCTGAGCTCAGAGTTAAATTTCTCTCATGAAATGAGTCCAACAAATATCTCAGGAATAAAATTGATGTTCGGAAGGTTTAAAATAGGTGGGTTGACCAAGAGTTAACCATTAATCGTTCAAGTTGTCAATCAACATCGACAGCAATAGAAAATTCGACAATCTAGGCTATAGGTCTTCATGATCTTATAGTTTTTGATGTCTTGAATCCAACGATGGTGTCCATTTTTTCATCTGACATTTTGGTTGCTAGAAATCTCACAGGAAAGTTGCAACTCCAGTGAAGTTAATGAAAAAAATTTGATGATTTTTTGGCTCAAACCTTCATGTGGTTTTGTTATACTTGTTGAGATGAGTTTACCAATATATTGATTTTTCAATAGGAAGTCAGGATTGGATGGAATGTTGAGTTTAAGAAATTTCAAAATTTTAAACGAAATTTGTCAGCTCATCAGAAGTCAGATTAAGGTGAAGTTTACAACAGTCATACGGCAACGTTGAGGAGAGTATGTGATCTAAAAATTGTGATAATCGGAGGTTAAGAAGATGGTGGTCAGAGCAAGAGAGAGAGAGAAGAGGGGCTAATATGAAAATAATGAAAACGCAAGGGTATTTATAAGAAAATTTTATTGATTTTACAGAATCACCCAATATCTTTTCAAAATCATACTTGAATTATAAATATTCAAAAATTATATAATTTTATGTACATTTTTTTTACAATTTAGTTGTCATCGAAAAACTGACAAATATCTCTGCATTTTACAATATCCACATATTTAACTAACATTTTTTAAGGCATTATATCTCTAGCATGTCCTACTTAGTAATTTTTTCCAAGCACCTATTTCAATTGTGAACTGTAATTATGTGGGTCTTTTGTTCACCCTTGTTGTTGGCTAGAAATGTGAATTTTTAGTGAATTTTTTTTGTTGTGATGTAATTTATAAACATTATTGAAACCTATGTTTAGGGATGACAATGGATTAGATATAAGATGGTACAATTAAATTTGTAGTCGCATCCATTACAAAAATTTAATATTAAACTTGTACTAAATTACTAGCTATTTGATATTTTATTATTAAATTTATTTAAACAAATACTTAATATTTATTAAATTCATAATAAATATTCAAAAAATTTTAACAAATTTTTGTTTTTTTATTATTTTTATCTTTAAGATCATTTAATTTAGTGCATAATTTATATATATAATTTTTTAAATTAGAAATTCAGTCATTTAATTAAAAAAGATACAACTTAATTACAATATACATATACACATTAAAATTCAAAAAAATTATTATTTTATTTTTAAAAAAATTAAAAATATTATTTAAACATGATATTAAACATGTAGTGTTTGAAAATAGAAAATATATATTTTTTTTCTTTTTCTATAAGAAACAAAAGAATTTAAAATAAAACAAAGAATGCTTTTACAAAAAAATAAAAATTTCATTTTGTTTTTGCAGTTGTAAATTTTTTTTTATACACACAAAAACACATATTTATATATGAAAGAGAGGTGTTAAATGTCTAATTTTCAAAAAGTAAATTCACATTTGTAATTATTTTCTCTTTTTTTATAAAAATATTATTATAAAAATGTTAGTTAAAAATTTTTTTTTTTCACGTACACTTATAATATTTATATATGTAATAGAGATGTTATGTGTTTTTTTTGGTAATTTTAGTAATATATATTTAAAAAATTAAATATTTCCTAAATATTCATAATGAATGCTCATGAATATTTATTTGTACCTATATTAAATTACTTACATATTTTTATTCTTTTTTTAAACTCATTCTAAATTTGTTAAAATGCACACCAAATCTTTCCCGTTATAGTTAGATGCTAATGAGTTGACAAGTATAATTTCCATCTCTGCCCACGCTAAAATTATGTCGGCACTATTGCACTTCTATTATGATTTGAAAATATATGTCAAGTCTTTACTAAATATTGAAGTCTTGTATTGCAATGTTAATTTGAACCATATTAAAAATTTAAAATATAAATATTGTGTTGAATTATTTGTTTAAAATATTTTTATTAAACTTAATTATTACTAGAAGTGAATCTTAAATTATAATATAATTACATACTAATTAAAATGGAATTTTGAGTACTTTACCAATAATATCAAGTACTTTAATAATTTTTTTTAAAATATTAAAATATATAAACCTTTTATGCATTTTAGCCTTTTTTTTTTTAAACAATTTCAAATGAATCCTAATTTCATTGATAACTTTTTCACTAATATTAGTTATTTTGTAATTTATTCTATAGCAATTTTAACCCATGACTATATAAAAATTAAATTTGCGGAGGGGCTAAACACTTTTTTTTAAAATATTATTTCATAATTCTTGCAGTACAAAATTAATTTATTTATGATACATAAAATATAATGTACAAATTGTTTAATAACATATTTGTCAGTATTTTATATATATCTATATCAAATTAAAGTTGAATTGTTCACCTCCACACTAGAAAAACACACAGATTGGAAATATATACAAAAATCTTATACGCAATTAAAAAAAAAAAAAAAACCTTCCTCTTTTCCGTGCTCTCTTTTCATGGCTTCAACCATCAGGATTTAATGGCTGGAACCCCTGCTTTTGCCAGCATGACAGCAAGCACAGACTAGCAGCAAGGAGACAAAGGAATGACCAAAGCATCGGTTCCTTCCACTTCTTCGACCGCCTTGACACCTTAATGTCAAAGACCCCACTCTTTCTTTTCCACTTAATGAATGCGTGCTGCCTGCCTCGTCCCGAATAGACATACAGGAACAAGCGGAAGAGAAAGAAGGCGCGCGAAGAGTTTGTTTGTCCGTTTTTTCTTTTCCTTGGTAGAACGAGAGTGAAAATCCTATTCCTTTTACTGGCCTTTTAGGTTACCAAAATCCAATCTTGTTTCAACACATGTCCATGGTTCTAAGGCTCAAAAGCCCCTCTAACTTAAAATGTGATAATTGTTGTAATTAAAACTATAGACAAAATAAAAATATTTGAACTAAGAAATGAATCGTATTATTATATTTTTATATGAAATGCATTCATTGTAATATAATATATATTGCTTTTGAATTCACTTTGATGTACAAAGGAAACACATTACATACATGCATACAAGGTTTGGATGGGGGATGCAAGAAACTTAAGCAATGTAGGATTTTGGTTATATAAGGGTTTGCAACTTGGTTATGCGGAAGAAGGGTGTAAGTCATATTTGCAACACTCTCCTTGGATTATACCTCTTTATATTGAACATGTATAATATTGTTTCAATAAAAACTTTGCTCGTAAAATCTAGTAGGATAAAATATGATAGAAGAAAAAAAGTGCAGTGTACATTTGTTCAAAAATTTTCATAATTTTTCTTTTGTAATAGATTATACTTCCCCTGATGAGATTCTTCCTTTCAAAATAATAAATTTTAATTTGTCAATTTGCAAAATCAACTCATACCAATATTATCTATTGACTTCTCAAAAATTGATGTAATTAAAACTTCAGTTAAGTGATTGACAATGTTATCATATGAGCATATTTGCTTAATATCAATATATTGGCTTTATTGAAACTTAAAGAAACTTAAGTGATATATGTTTGGTTCAATTTCTCTTAATATGTCATTTTCTAACTTGAGCAATACAAGCAGCATTGTTTTCGTATATTGCTATTCAAATATTTGTAACAAAAAATAAGTTGCATGTACTTTGGATATGACCGATAACAAATCACTATTATATACATTGCTTGCTGGCTTTATGTAATGTGAGAATCTCATAATGATTAGAAGAGATAGTAATGAAAGTTAGTTTTGTAGATTATTATGAAATTGTTGTATTATTATAATTTAAAACAAATCCAGTCTATGAATGAGTTTTGTGAGGATCAGAAAAATAACTAACATTTGCATAACTAACTAGTTATAGATTTTGTGTTGGTTTGTTGGAGTAAAATAATTTCAAATCCATTGTTCTATAAAGGTAATATATATATATATATATATATATATATTTTACATTATTATTGTCACATCTCATCGTTAGCAAGTGAGTTTAGATTACATAATATATAGTTTGGGTTATTCTAACTAAATAGATACATTTTTGGTTACAAAACCCAAGAATAAACTTGTGACGGGTTGTGTGTCCAAAACTAATAATATCTACTTAGTAGTTGTTGTGTCTAAACTGTTACATATGGTATTAGAGTTGGCCTGCAACCTAATGTATAGATATTTTAATCTATGATATATCTTCTAATATATGAATATTTTATCTAATCTTCTTACGAAGACGCAAGGTCCAAAGAAAAAGAGAGGAGGGAGAATGTTATATCCCACATCGCTAGCAGGTAAATTTGAATTACATAATATATAGTTTAGGTTCTTTTAACTAAGTAGATGTGCTTTATGCTACAAAGCCTAAAAACAAATTTGTGACAAGTTATGTGCTTAAAGTGGACAATATTTATTTAGTAGTTATTAGGTTTAAACTGTTACAATTATAATGTCAATAAATTGGTAAAAATTAAATTTGGCTAATAGATTCACAAAAAAAGCTGTATTTAATTTGGTATATCGTCCTAAATATAATAAAACCCCAATTGCATTAAAATATGGTACTTGTGAATTAATTATCTTTTCATCATCTTCTTTAGGGTGAAATAGATCTTTTTTAAGATTAAGAGACTGACCAACCACAGGTGTATTTAATGGATGAGCTTTATATATATTGAAATATTTTAAAATATTTTCAATATAGATAGATTAATAGATGAACATTTTGTTAGATTTATGTTCGATCTGTAGATCGAGATAATAATTAGTTTTTTCCATATCTTTTATTTCAAACTTCTTTTTCAAATATTATGTAGTTTTTAGAACCTCTTCGAAAATTTCAATTAGATTCATATCATCGATATATACTGCTATAATGGTAAATCCAAAATTTAATTCTTTATGAATGCATATGGGCATATTATATTATTAATGTATCTTTATTTTATTAAATACTCGCTTAAACAATTATACTACATGTGTCCATAATGTTTTAGTCTATACAAAGATTATTGTAATTTAATTAAGAATAAATAATGATATTTTAATTTATATGTTTTAGGCATTATAAATCCTTCGAGAATATTTATATAGATATTAGTATCAAGTGACCCATATAAATAAGTAGTCACTACATCCATAAGACGTATATCAAGTCTTTTTAAGACTGTTAAATTTATCAAAAATTGAAATGTAATTGCATTCATAATAAAAGAATATGTTTCATCAAAATCAATCCCAGGTCTCTATAAGAAATCTTGAGCAACAAAATATGTTTTGTATCTTGTAATTTCATGGTTTTTGTTATACTTTTAATTGTATCCAACAAATTTAACATCTTTAGGTGTGTGGACTATAGGTCCAAATATTTTATTTTTGGTAAGAAAAGTTAATTCTATTTGAATTACTTGTTTTCATTAAAAAAAAATAAATTGTAACACCATATTTTTCTTTAATATATGTTATGTATTTATATAGATAATAAGTTATATTTTTGAGGATATATGTATTATATAAAAAATAATTGAATATTTTAGAAATAAATTATAAATTTGGAGTCAAATAGATAAAAAGAATAAAATTAGGGATTAAATTGATATATTATTCAAATATAAATAGAAAGGTTTATTTATATTTTGGGTTTTAACATATTTGGGAGAAAGAAATAGGGTAAGAGTAAGAGACAAGAAATAGAAAAAGGCAAAGGACAAATAATAAATTTTTTTGGTATTATTTTATATCTATTTTTGGATTAATGATTTGTTATTAATAATAAGTAATTTTGTTATTAAATTTATAAAATATAATGATTGGAACTTATAATCAGATTGTGATGTTAGGGTTAAAATCTTATGATTAAGAAATTAGAAAATTCTTATTTATGGAGAGATAGTTAGGGAAAAATAAAATTTTTGCAAAGATAATATTAAAATAGTGGCTCAATTTGTGAATTTTATAAAATTATATATTTTGAATTTGTCAAAACTATTTTAAGTGAATAAACTAAATATCTTTAGGGTTATTATAAATTTTATTTGATGAAAAATTATTATATTTTTAATTTTTAATAATTTTTCGAATATAACTCTAGAATACAGAAAATTGCTTATTTTTGTAGAAGAACTAAATGAAGTAATTATTTTAATTAACTATAATATTTTAAAAAATTATAAAATTTTGTATACTGATTTCTCATTATTTGTAGTTTATCATATTAAAATTTTAGAACAAAATTCTATATCTATGATTTGTTATGTAATTTTGAATGAAAATAGCTCCTTACTAATTTTTGTTTGGTAGAATTTGACGTTTTGAAAATAAAATTTATTTTAAATAGTTAAAATATAAATTTTGACTCAAAAATTTTAATAATTTACTGTCTGTATGTCTTTATTGTTTCTGCAAAATTTTATAATATTTGGGAATGTGTTGTATTTTCTAAAAATTAATGACTGGGGGTTACTCTGCAAATAGTTAATGCTGTTAAGATAAATGATTAAGTTTAGACAATGAAAATGCTTAGTTTTATGAGAAATTTGAGGTCTAATAAGATTATATGTACTTTATAGTAGCATATAGAAGTCTCATGAATACTAATTTTTGATTATAGATTGAAAAGTTTAAGTGAACTTTTATTATGATCATTGAGAGTTAAGTATACTGGACTTTTTAAAAGAGAATCACAATAAACTTATGTGTATATTTGAATATATTTTCAAGAATATTTTTCAGTTCTAAATTTTTATTAAAGTATTGTTTTGATATTTTTATATATTTATATAATTATTTATAAGTATATATGTTATTGTGATTGTAAGTGTTTATGATTATATTATTGTAATTACTTTTATATCATGTGCATTGGTATTTAGGTATTAATGTGTGCATTGTATTTAAAGTAATAAGAAAGTATTTTTATAAGAAAAATACTCATGAAAGTTAAGTTTTATATGGTAGAATATCGAATTTCATTATTTTCTTAGTAGTCAATTATAAGTTCTATGGAACATTTATTGTTTAGTGTGGTTATTCTTTTAGATTAGGTATTATTGTTATTGTTTATTATTCTGTATGATATAGGAAAGACCTTAGGGGTACTCTTGAGTATATTGGTCTTCATATTTGTGTGAAGAAGTATTTATGAAGGACTCACCGTTGATCAAGGTGTGGATGTGGCTCTTACTTTTGGACACAAGTGTTTATTATTTTTTAGAAATTATATACTTCACTTGCACTTACCCCACATACAATATGCCATCAATGGGTGATATTAATTCATTTAATAATAAGTGATATGTGAAGTCTTATTAATAGGTAATTGAAGGGAAATATTCCTAAAAAATTTTTGAAAGAATTTTACAAAATATTTAAGTGTTACAAAATTTTTGAAATGAATATGCTTTCATCTCATGCCATATCATGTGCATGCATTGTATATATGTGCATTGTATTTATGTGTATATATATATATATATATATATATATATATATTATATATAAAAAATCAGTATATTNAAGTGTTACAAAATTTTTGAAATGAATATACTTTCATCTCATGCCATATCATGTGCATGCATTGTATATATGTGCATTGTATTTATGTGTATATATATATATATATATATATATATATATATTATATATAAAAAATCAGTATATTTACTGAGTTTAAAACTCACTATAATTTATTGTGATTCTAGATTATTGAAGGATTGTGCATTTAAAGGATAGATTTGGTTGAATTTCGACTGTCACTTAGTTCTTTACATATTAAGACTTTTGAGAATATTCTTTTATTTTTGTTATTTAATTTTAAAATTTATTTTAGAGATTTGTAGTTATTCATGATTAAAAATATTTGACTAATTGATTTATTCATAAATTTTATTTAAACTATATAAAATTTTTTATAGTCATATAAATTTTATAAATATTTTATATTATTTGATCCTTTAAAATTTGGGAGCGTTACAAAATTCATGCTCCTGTCTATATTCATTAACAATTTATAAGTTATAATCATCTTTCATAATTTCAATAGTTATTGTAAATGAGAAGCTATTGTGGATAATTATTTTATTACAATTCCACATTCTTCTGTATATGTATAATTTATAGACTTTTCTTTATTTTTATATTCTAGTGTTACTATATGGCAACTATCTCGAGACATATGTTATTTTGGGAACAAATATCGCTTTAGGGATTTGTATTACTTGAGGAACAATTAACTTTTCTAGAGTTACTAGTTCAAAAGCATAGGAATATTTATTATTTGAGTATTGTTTTCAATAAAATCCTGATTTTTTTTATTTTTTTTTTTTTGCAAAATAATATTTTTTTTTATCCAATTGGTTTACCAAGCTTTTGCTGTGTAGTAAATGATTCATTTATTACCTTATTATTAGCTTGTTCTTTAGGAATAATCACACGGCTTCGTGTATTAGCAGTATAAATATATGATTTGGTCACTCTTACATTATTTGTGAATGCATTTGATATGTAATTTGCAATTCATTGAATTTGATATATTTTTAACACTTCATTTTCAAATTGATTGGTGTGAAGGTTAAAATAAAAAATAGTAATTATTTTCTAAGAAAGTTTTGACCTTATTTTGGAAAGCATTTTTTTCCTTAAGTAGTGAAAAAACTATCTCATCAAATTAATAATTCACAAAACATGTGATAAATACATCACTCATTAAGGTTTAAGATATCTAATAATAGAAAGTAAGTTAAAACTAATATAAATTCTCAAATGACGTTGGGGTTCCATCTCAGTGTGTTATGGAAAAGTTATAGGAATAAATATAACACAACAAAAAATATGTAAATGAAAAATATCAAGTTAATGACCAAAGTAAAAGTTATAATAGGGAGTATTGATGATAAGCAGAAAGTTTAAGACGAATTAATGTTATAATATGCAAAATAGCATGTTCCTGTACAAAAATTGGCAATGTAGTACATAATAGTAAAATTTGACCAATTACCTAAAGTTGTTTAATGAGTAATTTAGCTAATCTATTTTGTGTATGAATATATAAAATAGGATATTGTATATCAATCTCTATTGATGTACAACAGCTATTAAATTTCCTATAAGTAAACTCACCATTATTAAATAGATGTATAGTTTTAATTAGATAATTAGGGAATTGTGCCTTTAATTTAATAATAACTATAAGCAATTTAACAAATGTAACATTACAAATAGACAATAAACAAATATATAATCATCAAATATATGTATCAATTAAGACTATAAAATAGTAAAATAATGTAATAAATGGATGAATAGACTCACAAATATCTTTTTGTATTTTCTTTAAGAATAATAAGACTCAAAATAAGTTTTAAAAATGATGCTTTAACCATTAGTTTTTCTTGTGAGCAAATAGTACAAATATTTTTATTGGACAATAAAATCTTTTGGTTCTTTAATAGGGTATCTATGATAATTTTGAACAATTTTACATATTATTATAAATCTTGAGTGACCAAGATGATCATACTATAACATAAGTATTTTTGGATCAATGAACTGCTAGTTCATTACTATATAACTTTCAATTGTATTTATGATTTTATAATACAATCCAGTTTATAAAGTTGGAAACTTTTCTAATATGAATTTCTTGCTTGAAATATTAGAAGTAATACAAATATATTATACATTCTTTTCATTTAAAGTCTTTATATGATAGCTACTTTGACAAATATCTTTAAAACTAAGCAAATTTTAGTTATGACTCAATATAAAGCATTATGAATGTGTAACCTAGTTCTACTTGTTAACAAAAATGTGTAATTGCACTACCAACTAGACATACATCCTCAACTTTCTTTTTGAAAAGAGATAATTTAATAAAATTTATATCTTTTCATTAAACAAAAATTTGATAATTTACTAAAATTTATATCTTTTCATTAAATAAAAAATTTATGTCAAATATTAAGTGAGTAAAATACAAATAAATGAAAGTACATCTGATGCGATTACAAAAAATGCAAAAGGATAACAAAAATTGAAAAAAATTATAATTAAACTTTAATTGGTATGGACATTATTATCACTAATTAAATGTTCTATTTTTTCATTTCTGTCTTTAAAAAAAATCAAAAATGTTGAAATAAGTAAAATCTATAGAATTTAAATCATCAATAAAATTAGTCTCCATATTCTTTTCTTTGACTTTGATTGATTCATGGCATATACGTGATCAATAACCTTTGCCTCCATATTAATATGAGTGTTATCAAGGTTTTTGCAAGGCTTTTGCTCAACATCTTTGTCATTTTCTCGCTTTTTATAAGTATTTTACTTCTAATAGTTTTTGATGTCTTGAATTTAACAATGGTGTCCATTTTTCCATCTAACATTTTTGTTGCTAGAAATCTCACAGGAAAGTTGTGACTCCGATGAAGTCAACGAAAAAAATTTGACGATTTTTGGGCTCAAACCTTCCAATGGTTTTGTTCTACTTGTTAAGGTAAGTTCACTGATATATTGACTTTTCAATAGGAAGTCAAGATTGGTTAGAACGTTGAGTTTAAGAATTTTTAAAACTTTAAATGAGATTTGTCAACCTGTCAAAAGTCAAATTGAGGTGAAGTTTATAACAGTCAAATGACAACGTTGAGGAAAGTGTGTGGTCCAAAAATTATGATGATCGAAGGTTGAAAAGATGGTGATTAGAGCATGGTCGGAATTGTAAAGAAAGAGAGAAAAGAGGGGTTGATATGAAAATAATGAAAACGCAAGGGTATTTATAAGAAAATTTTATTGAATTTATAAAATGACCCCATATCTTTTCAAAATCATACTTGAATTATAAATATTTAAAAATTATATAATTCTATCTAAATTTTTTTATAATTTAGTTGTTACCGAAAACTGACAAATATCTACACATTTTACAATATCCACGTATTTAATTGATATTTTTCAAGGCATTATATCTCGAGCATGTCCTACGTAGTAACTTCTTCACCACATAATTTTAGTTGTGAGATAATTTGGAATAGAGTAGAATTGTATTAAGTGATAGTTTTTTAATTTTGTAATCTCACATTCATCCATTCTTGCCTTGCTTTTGGGAGAAAAATATTTTTTGGGTGGTTATACCTTTCTTTTAAATTTTCTCACAACTTTGATAGATCCTTGACTGTTAAATATTAAGCTTTTAATCTCTCATTCAAATGATGGTAAGGAAAAATCATTGTACTTCATTTATTTTGTAGGGATACTTGACTTTCCTTATTGATTATGTTTTCCAAGCTTATAGCTTGATAATGCATCTTTGCATCAAGAACTCAAGAAAGATAATTATATCCTTATACATCAAGAGCAAAAATTTTACAAATTCATAAAATTTAACATTTTCAATGGGCTATATGTATTTTAAAATAAAATATCAAAGAGTGACATAATAAAATATTTCATATAAGTAAGTATGATACAAGAATATTAAAAATTTTATACATATGTTGGAACTTCAAGTCCATGCATATGATATTTTTAAAAATCTAGAACTTCATGTCTTGATCTTAATATGTTTAGGACTTTAAGTTTTAATCATATTTTTTATTTTTGCAAACTTTAGGTTACAATATTAGTATTTAAAAATATCTATACATTAATAATAATGTAACTTCAAATAAGATATTCAAGGTAATTAACCAAGAAATATTGTATTAATATCATTACTAAAAGCATATGCAATATACCATTCTTATTTGCTAATAAGAAAGGTCCAATTTAATGGTGACCACAGAGTATACTCATAAAATTAATTGTATAGAAACTAAAAGCACATATAAGTAATATAATAATATAATAATACAACATAAAAGTATCTAACAAGAAAGAAATTAAATATTTCAATGTACCTCAGTCGTGTTGCTAATGTGTTGTAAATAAAATTGTTGATTAAAATAAAAATATTTGAACTAAGGAATGAAATCATATTATTGCAATTTTATATCAAATTCATTCATTAGAATGAAATATATATATTGCTTTTGAATTCACTTTGATGTACAAAGGGGACACATTACATAAGGTTTGAATGGGGCTGGTGAGGGAAGGATCCATGAAACTTAAGTAATGTGGGATTTTGGTTGTATAAGGGTTTGTAGCTTGGCAATGTGGGAGAAAGATGTAAGCCATATTCACAACAAATTTATCTTAAGTAGGTTATTAGTGGTGGATTAATCATTAATTAATGTCATGTATGTTAGGTTAGAACATTGGTGAACTTGTATTTGCTAAAATGATTTGGTGAGTGTGACTTGTCTTGATGAATAACCAACATGTCATTTGAGTGTATGCATTAGCATTAAACTTAATTAAGTAAATGATTATGTCAATATTTGTTTCTAATTGGTTTTTATGTCAACATTTATTTCTAATTGGTTTTTTTTTATAGTATAACAAATAATATTATATTTTTCAAGGGTTATCTTCAATTTTTTTATATGTTATACTGCTTCATCATTCAATTAATGAATTTATGATAATTTTAGTAAAAAAGAGACTTAATTTATATTTTAAAAGGTATCACATAATTACTACTAAATTATGTCAATGCTATTAAACAAATTCAAACTACAAAGTGATAAAAATTTCATTTATTCAAATAAAAAAATAGATAATTATCATCTAGTTACTTAATATTTTTATTCTTAAATAAAATGAAGTGTTAAAGGTTGACTATATGTTTTGAGGTAGATTTTCATTTAAATGTGAATTGTTAATTAATCTGGTGATAAATCATCCATCTTATCACAACACAAGGGAATTAGTGGAGTACTTGGTAGTTACCATTTATCTTCAAAGGTAGAAATTATTAAAGACTAACTTACCCGATTGAATTGATGATCAAATGATAATTATGAATTAATGATTTTAATGTGCTAGTTCAATAGAAGACGTTGAATTTTTAACTTATTACATTTAAATATAATAGTTTATGATAACATTTTTTAATTAAGATAGGAAGAGTGGTAATCGTATTGAATATAAACAGAGGTGGTTGAAACTTTATATTTATGGACTACAAGGGCATTTATTTATAGAAGAAATTTCATAAATATAAAGCTGCTATACAAATAAGTGATAATTAATTCAAATAATAAATTATTTTTGGTGGTACAAGAAGTTTGAAGTTTGAATCTCATTCAATTTTCATTAAAATTGAAGAAAAGTTTAATTTATTTGATATTATATGTAAAAAACTAAAATTAAGACAGAAAATTATTTTATTACAGTAATTTAATATCTGTCAATAATTGTCATGTATTATAAATTATTAAGTTTTTTTAAAATAATAATTAATGATACAATTTGATAACATCAATCAATGATGAATCATAAGCTAAATGTCACGTCATTTATCATATAAGTTTTATATTCTAACTTTGTATAAATGACATTTCTCTGTACATAATTAAGAACAATAGTTGACACCTATTCTCATCAACATAAGAGTGAAGTTCAAATGATATTAAGTTTTAGACAAAGAATCTATTAAAACAATATTACACACATAAACTAATTAGTAAAATCTTTTTCGTATAATTCATTGTTTCTATTGTTGACCTTAAGTTTTATGTACCTATTAATATTTATACTACTTAGTTTGTACATGATAATTTATTACAAACTCTGAATGGATGATACTATTCTTTTTATATCTAGATTTTACAACTCATTTCATGTGCACCTTTTACCATTGAAAACAAAGATTTAAGTTCGAATTTTAACAAAATTTTGATGGTTGAACTAATGATGACAAAGTGATTAGATATGTATGTAAACATGATTCTCTTTGTTTGACAAAGTTAGCCAGAATCTGAGGTCAACATTTAAAAAGTGTCATTTGGTTAGGGTTTTGCGTGTACCCTTTATTACCTGTTAATTTGTCCATCATCCTGATTCATGAATAATGTTAATTTGGTACAACAACCGCCTTCAAAATAATGAACAATTCACTGCAGATTAATTAATCATATATATATATATATATTATATAAAATGAATTTTGGACAAATTTCATCATTGATTACTACTGTTACACCACCAACCTTCTAATACAACAATAATCTCTATTGCTATGTCCCACAGGCTTCAGATTTTCTGAAGCCTACTCAATCTCTGAAATTATTCAATTCAATCATACATTGAAAGATAATTTATAGTTGATACTAGAATGAACAAAGAAGCTTCGAATTGGGTTATCTTTAAAACACTCTTGAAATTTTATATAAGCAACATATTCAGAGACAAAGAATTCAATATGAAATGCATATAATGGTTAAGATTTGGCAATTTTTCT
Source organism: Khaya senegalensis (assembly GCA_032402905.1). Taxonomy (NCBI): domain Eukaryota; kingdom Viridiplantae; phylum Streptophyta; class Magnoliopsida; order Sapindales; family Meliaceae; genus Khaya; species Khaya senegalensis. The sequence goes on along the minus strand of CP135547.1, from coordinate 4,352,890 downwards.
TTCTTTTTTTTTTTTTCAGAAGAGAAGATTTCCTAGCCGTTATGAGTTTGTTGATGAATTGTTTTAATTTATTTCAGTCTTGATATTTTGCCAGAAAATTGTATGTTGCCATGCTTGATTCTGGAGGAGTTGCCTTCTTGATTTAGCAATTTCTTAGTTAAACATAATAAGTATGAGCCTTATTTGCATTTTTTTTTTTCTTAATTATGTATATATATAATTGAGAAAACTATTCAGGATATGAGTGAAATTAAGTTGCCACGACTTGTAATTCAAGATTATTGCGAGATTGGATAACAAATATGAATTACAAGTGGGAGGGTGAATAATAAATGTTAGTTGTGAAATAAAAGTAGTATTTACAGAACAATTTAGTTGTTATCCTTTCCAAATTAAGTGGAGCTGTAATTGATTCCACAAGTAAAGATCTTATTATTTTGATCTTTAGTACAGGAATATTATTATAATTTAAGAAATATCTTCACAATGATCTATGTATATTATTTTGAATAGCACTAGAGATATAAATTTATAATGAAGTGTAATGTTATATTATTATTGCATGCTTTATATAATTTATTTTTTTTTTATTTTGTATATTTTTATTTTGATTGTGAAACTAAGGTTCCTTGTATTCCATACAAAGACTGCCTTCAATTGGAAGGAAGATACCAAGAACAAAAGTGAATGTCTCTTTCCTATGGGCAGAAAGGAAAAGTAAAATATACTTCAAGTTACTTTATAACAAGTATGAGAATTAATGTCATTAATGTCATTTAGATGTCTTTAAATTTAGGGATTAATTTTTAATAACTCAGCTTTGCTTGGAGAAGAGTGGATTTAATTTTTATTTGAAATTCTGAGTTTTTAAAGAAGGTCAATTTTGGATTATCAGAAGACAGGAAAATAAGCAAGAAAAAAAAAAAAAAAAGAGAAGCAAAAGCAAAATTATAGCATGGAAATTAACTGATTAAGGCTTTCTATGCCCCTTCGAATATGCAACTTATGTAAGCATAAATTGAGCTTCAACTCTTATGTATTATTTCAAAAGATGTTATTGGTTCAACCAATTAGATTCAATCTCCAAATCTAACTGTAACCACTCATATATATAAAGAGATAACGAATCGATTTCCTTTCAGAAAAAACCGACGAACTAATAGTTTCAAATGAAACATCTCCTGACCTAAGAAAAAAGAAGCTCTCCCTCAGCAAGAACACAATATTTTAAAAGTGCTACATCCTCGGCTCTTATTGACCAAAATTTTTAATTAATATATAAGCACCAATAGACAACTCCTTAGAAATTAACGGAAAGTATCCCATCTCCATCAAAATCTGGAATAATTAACTATTTTTTCTAACACGAGAATTGCTTATGCTTTTCTTCCATTTTCACCTTTGTTCTCTGCAGCATGGGTTTGATTTCTAGCCCAGGCGGTTGGGAGATTAAGAATGAAGAAGAAACAATAATATACAATTGTTTTAATATAAAGATGAATGACAACACTGGCAATTAATGTTGTATAACTATTATAATTAATATCACTTTAATTACTTTGATACATCTCAAACTTCAATGGAGAGTTAGTTAATTTAAGAGAGCTACATGTAATTGTACATCAAATATATACAAGAGTACTTGAAGAAAACATCAAGCAAATGTGTGCACGAATGTTCAATATACATTTGAATTATTTAATTACTCAAGTATACATAAATATTTATAACATTAGTTAAACTTTTCGATTGTTATTTAAAATATTTAAAATAATAATAATAATTAAATATTTGATAAATACTTATTTTTTTAATATTTAAAAATTATCAACCACTTATATGATCATATAAAACTACTTAATTATTTCATTTTCTAGCATATAAATACGTGTATGTACTTGTAATTTTCAAATTATAACACAACAATATCAAACAGAGTGGATTATGTTACAAGTAGTCTCATCTACAAATATACACAATATAGAAAGAACAAAATCAACTCAATTCACACGATATGCTGTACAAATTGACTATCATGTATCTTTTATGCTTAAAAATTTGTAATGTCCAATACAAAAGAGTTTACAAACAGTCAGCTTCTTAATTTTCTTTACTACAATTTATTTCTTGAGTACCCTAAAGGAGATTATTTTAAAAATTACAACAATATGTATTAACTTATAGCTTGATAAATGGAAATTTTGTTAATGTAAGTCACCCTCGAAAAGAGTATGAACATATATGGTGACAAGAACTAGATATATTTTAAGAGATATGCAATAATTATAATTGTCTAGGGAACACCAATCTTACAATATTTTATAAATCCAGATTTGCATGTCTTTCTTGTGTCTCGGGAATTTGTTTTTTATATATATATTCTATATATAAACTACAGTGCAGTCAAGACAAAATTATATGCAGCTATGCAGGCACAGATGGAGATAACATTGTCTTCAATTTGTTGACATTTTTCTTTCAGTTTTCAATGGTATAGCAGGAAAATTGGGAAGAAATTTTCTTAAATATATTCCCAGGACATGACCAATTTAAGAACAATAAGTAATGAAGAAATCTCAGTCTTATTTCATAAAATAATGGAGAATTAAAGGAATTAACTAATTACCTGGAATGAAGCTGTGAATTTGAACTCAGAAAAGCCATGAAATTCCATATATTCGATATAGACTTATCTTCTATTGTTGGTGTATGAGAAATTGAAGCTGCAAGATGACCTGATAAAACCACATCTATGATGCTTATACTCACCCTACAAACTCTCTTATTCATTTTTACCCCCTTAATTTCAAGAAACTTAAAAAGAAAATTGATTAGTTTTACATACTAATTCATTTATACACATAAAAACCAACATTTTTTTTAATAAAATGGGATTTATAACTCCATGGATCTCAAAGCACAGAAAATCTAAAACTGGGTATAATTAATATTTACTAAAAATTCTCTGTGTGTGTGTGTGTATATATATATATAGAAGTGCAAGAAGAATACGCAATAGGGTTCAATATTACCAGATCATGCTGGCAGCTTCAATCTCTCAAACCAACATAAACCAAACGATCGAGAAGAAGAAAACAAAAAGAAAATGAATCAAAATGAAGAGATCAAGCAAGAGAGTTTGGCTTTTGGTGGAAACTTATAAGCCCTTATAGGAGAAACCAGAAGCTTGAAAGAAAGCACGAGCCATGCATGAAATTTAGGTCGAGAAATCCTCGTTTCTTCTCCTTTCTTCTAATTCATAGACACACACACACACACACACACCTCCCAATAAATGCAGCTCTCTTTTGTTATACTGTGTGTTATATAAGGAAAGAAATAAGAAAGAGAGGGAGAGAGAGATAAGAAACGGTGGAGTTATTTAATGGTGGCTAGCTTTTGGTTTTTCGATCGGTTTCCCTTCCAGCTATTGACATTGACCTCTTTATCTTTCCTCTCTCTTGCTACATATTTTACGTGACAAACACATATTTGGCATCAATATGGGACCACTATTTATATAATATTATATATTAATCAAGTCCAATTTAACCTAGTTTAACTCTTCCTATTTCTCAAGTGATCATAAGTCTCTAGCAAATTATTTAATTAATTACATTTATGTGTTTATATATATTTAAATTATAAGTTACAGATATAGAACAGTTCTTCTGTGTTATGAAGATAATGATAATGAACAATAAGCTGGAAACTTCGTGCTGCATGCTTGATTTTGTCACGATTAAACTGTCATTTGCAAAGAGGAGTTAATTTTGCCTTCTCATTGTTTGCTCTTTTTTTTATGCATGATATTGAAAAAAACTTTCTTTGTCAATCCTGGTGTCAATTAGGGTTTCTTGACTTATCTTCTTCTATCTTCTCCTTCTTTCTTCTCTTTCCATACCAATTGAATCCTCATGCTTGAGCTTGAGCTTGAGGACCACTGATAATGTGTCAAAAATCAGCATCTCCAGTACATATAATAATTTTAAAATTATACATTCACATTATTCTACATGAAAAAAGGGTGTATTAGGCTTGATTTTAATTAATGGTAGTGAAATTTGACCTAATAACTCGACATTAATTAAGAAGCCAATTAAAAAAAGGGGTGCTGCCATGTGCATTGTGAGCACTTGGTCCCTACGACAAAACTAATTCAATAAATAGGGAGGGATTAGAAATATTCAATAATAACTTGTATGAAAAGCAAGAATTGGCCAGGTTGGTGGAATCAGTTGAGGCCATCGTCTTTGTCTTTAGCTTTGTGTGGCTCCTCTGTCTTCTTTGTTGTCGATGGTTCACAATAACAACGACCCGTATATAGACAAAGTCCTAATTGAAAGAAGAGAAAGGACCACCCACCCACCCACACATACACACACAAGACATACTCACAAACCTTTTAATTAAATTATGTTATATAGTTTTCATTAATGGATATATAGATGCATGTCACATGGGTTTTGCTTTGTAATTTTGTTAATTTGAAGAGTTGAGTGATCTTCATTTGATTAAGGTGTGTGTGGCTGTGGTTGAGCATAAAGCAATCTAGATTAGGTTTTTTTTTTTTTTGTCTGTTTAAACTTGGTACAATGTCATTTTAGAAGACTGAATTATTATTTTTCATTAGATTTCATAAAAAAGAAAATTAAATAACACTAATTTTTCATTAAATTTTTCTATTTTATTGTGATAGAGAAAGATCATGATTGGTAGTTGCACCATTTAATTTTTCTTCTTAGCAAAATAATATATTGGTTGATTAAAACTATGCCTTGATTATTTAAGCTTTAAATAATTTTCTGAAGAAAATAATAGAAAACAGGTTAATTGATGGGATTAAGTAAAAAATAATAATGAAATTTCAAATGATTTTTTTTTTTATTTTACTTTTCATTCGCGTGGATCCACTTTCATAGACTAGAATAAATTTCGTGTTTATTTTTTTGTTGGTATTATTATTCAACATGTATTTGTATACTAGTCAACCTTTTTTACAATGAATTTTAGTAATTTAAGAGGGAAAATAATTTAGTTAATGTAAAATATTATTCTATAAAATAAAAATTAATTAATACACATGCATGTAACATCACAACTGTCAAGACAGCTTGAATTCTATCACCGGAAATTTATAAAATTTTATTCCAACTGAAAGTCTAACACAAAAGGAAAAGACTTAATTTAAAATTAAATTTTACAAAATTTAAAAACCCATCAAAAAATATTTTACAATAATATTAAACATATAAACTTTTGTAAAAATTATACACTGTATTTATATATTTTGATATGACAGAATAGTATTATATTATTATCGAATTTTATAGAATTTATTTTCTTTTATTTTTGAAAAATATAGACCATGTAAGAATAACATCACTGACGTGTTAATTTATATAAGCACATTTTTGTATATAGTAATACAAGAAATTTAAAATATAATATACTTAATTTTAAATTTTAGTTTTGTATAAAAAAAAATAAATTATATGAAAAAAATTTATATTTTAATTAAATGTAATATTAATTTTTTTTTTCCATTTTCTAAGTTGATAAATTGATCGATGGCCAGATGATAAAATTGCAAACCCACCCAAGTCGACTTGTATTCTACAGTTGGACTTTGGCATATATTTCTTTGACATTTAATTTCATTGGAAAATGTGAGTTTTGTCTTATGTGCAAGCAGCCTCACTAGCTAGACTTAATTAGATGATTAATTTTAATCCAAACCTTAATTAACAATTAATTATTCAGTTTTTGGTTTCCATTGTTTATGGAATCTTTTTCCTTTCTTGTATCAAAAAGTGAGAGCAAAAGGAGATCAATTAGAGTAATCAATCGCATTACTTTGACCTAAGCTAGCCCTATTTATTGTCATTAATATTTATTGACCATTTAATTAATTACATAGACACACACACACACATATCTATCTTCGGAGCTTTTTTTTTATATTTTATTTTATTAATTTTTAATTTATTAAATTTCATTATTTAAAGTAGTTAAATACATTTAATATTTTAATTTGATGATACCTTTTAGACACTTTTATTTAAGAAAAAAAAATTAATTTTTCTAATCTTTTTTGTTGAATTTGAAAGTTAAAAGTTTGTATTAAATTTTTTTAAAATATTATTAATTAATTAATTTACGTATATTTTATTTGTATAATACCTATATGTTTTAAGGACATGCATACGCACATGCATACAGAAAAGAATTAGGGGTTCTAAAAATTTTACACAATTTATTATATCAATTTCTTGATCATTAGATCAATACGTTTTTAATAGTTGAAATTAAATATAGTATATGTATTAATTACACAAATTAGATTTAATCTCAATTATTGAAAATGTATTAATTCAACGGTCAAAAAATTAGTATAAAAAATTATGTAAAATTTTAAAACTCCTAATCCTTCCCTTATATACACATGTGCGGGCGCACACACTCTCTCTAAATTCATTCATAAAATTTTTCAACTAAATTGTTAAATTTTTTTATGTAATTTTATAATAACTTGAACATTTTAATTATTTATTTATTACAAATTATTTTTTATTCTTTATATAACTTGAATTATAACAAAATTCACATTAACTTTTTTTTTTATTATTGTTTTGTATAAGTAAAAATTAAAATAAAAGTTATAATATATATTTTTTATAAAATTAAGTTTATTTTTCATAAAAAATTTTGTCTTTCAGTGGTTCAAAATTTAAAAGAGAATTATAAATAATAAGATTATTTATGAATTAATTAATTCCCCCACATCAATCAATAACATGATGTAAATAATTTTACTAGCATTTTTTAAAATTTTTAATTTTATAATATATATTTTAATATAATAATATCGACAAAATATTTTTAAAGTAAATAACATTTCATTTTCAAATAAGAATATGAATAAATAGATATAAAGCTATTGACCATAGAAGAATTAAACTACTTCCCTTTTGTAAACCTTGTTTTTGAAATTGACATAATCATCTCGTTAATATAGAGATTAAGATAGATCAAAACTTTTTATAGTAAAATTTTTTATTTTATACATGGTTATTAAAGGAAATATATATGATTAACTAAATAGATTTTAATTTGCTGTCATGATTAATTAATGAACTACTTGTGGGTTGGGTCCATCAATAATATGATTATGTTTCTATGTTTCCTATGTTGATCATGTGATAATTAATTAAATTTGTAATTTGATATTATGGTCATGGCAAACATGTTTAGTTCGAATCAATTTATGCCATAATCATGATTATGATGCATTAACCAGAGTGACAATGATACCATTTCTTTCCCATTTCAGAATTGCTCCTAACAACCATTCATCCGATGACACGTGTGGATAGACAATAGGTTGTGAATTCTTGTGAATCTCCTCTTCACACGTACCCATAATTAATCATCCATAACATTCCTTGTGACAATTTTGTTATATGTTTCTTTCTTTTTGTGATTAGTCCTTGTCACCCAATTTTTTCTTTTTTAAATTTTGGTTCTATAAAATGATAATTTTGTTAAAAAAATAAAAAAAGATATATCACAATAAATATTAAGGGCTAATAGTCTGTACAAAATGTTTAAAATTTAAATTTTGCTTATATTAAAATTAAAAAAATACTTCAAAATTATGTAACTTCCTTTTTACAAAATGATAAAATGATATATCTTGAATTGACACACAACATAAAGCAAATATTAAAAAATAAAAATAAAAAAAGGTTGAAATGAAATATTTTTTGTTCTTTCCAATTTTGGACATAAAACTTTTTTTGACCAAGATTTGATTGAACTGCCAAAATTTTAAGACATAAAGTAAATTGGATGGCCACCATATTCATTACATTTTAATATTTTTTCAATGAAAATAAGTTGTAGTTGACTTGATGATATCCATAAATTGAAGCATCCAACTTTTGGTAAAATTACCCCCCAATTGTAATAATTAGTTTTTTCTAAAAATAAAATAAAATAAAATAAAATAAATAAACAAAAGAAATGGACATCAAGTCAATAAGAGTCACTTGTGCCCATCATAGAAGCATTTTATGAATTAAGAAATTGAGAGCAACTTCAAGATTCCAAGTGTCAATTAATTTAAATAATATAATAATTTTCACTAATATAAATTATTTAACTTGAATGTGCAAGTGTAAATATTGGGATAATCCTTGGGCAATTTTTTTTTTTTTTGGATTACCAATATTATGTTAGGACCTAATTTTTTTTTTCATTATTTTGTTTCCTTTTCAAATATCTTGATTGCCATAAATACTAAACAATCAATTCCATGGTTTTATTTTTATTTTTTAAAAAATGTTAATTTTTTTAAAATAAAAATCTTCACTTATTATTACCAATTAAATGATATACTATATATTATTTCTTTTAAAAATTAATTTGAACTAGATTCATTTATCTTTACATTAAGACCTTCATAGTGTATCTAATTAGTTTCAAAATTTGTTTATTTTACTATGATTTTAACAAAAATTTTATAATAACTTCTTTTTTTTTGGTGTTATAATTTAAACCATTTTGTGGTATATGCATTCTCTTTCATCACATGGCCCTAAGAACTTAACTTTGTTTCTCCAATTTGTGCAAAAGTAGGCCAAGTTCAAGTCTGACTTGATTAACTTCCCTAATTTTATTTATAAAGGTATTTTTAAATATTTTTCTTAAGATTTGATAAAATTTATATAAATTTTTATAAAATTTTTAAAAAAAATTTAATAATAAAATTGTTATGTTAGACTATTAATTAATTAACTAAAATAGTAAAATTATTAAAATAACTATATATATAATTTTAAATATTAGTAATATTTTTTATATACATTCTTTAAAATTTTAAAAACTAATAAAAAATATATATGAAAACTATTTTTTTATATGTTAGATTTAATTTAATTTAATATGTATACATAAATTAGATGCTACTTTTAATAATACAATATCGTATATTGCTTGCTTGTATAAAAGTATAAATTATTTAATTTCATATATTTATATATATAAACTATATGACACGAATATATATAAATAAGTATTATAAATTATTTACTTATATAGAAGTATTTTAATTATTATAAAATAATTTTATAATTATTGAAATTAGTTGAATCATAACTTTTTATTTTAAAAAGAAGAAAAAATTGAATGCATTAAGCTTTTGTAAAATCTCATTTCTATTTTACAAAAATTTCTTATTTTTAAAAATAAAAAATATTCAATCCTCGTCTTTTTAAAATAAAATTTTATAACTTAACTAATTTCAATGATTATCAATATGTTTTATAACAAATAAAATAATTATATATAAATAATTAATTTCTAATATTTATTTATAAATATTCATATCATATATATATATATATATATATTTATTGAATTAAATTATTTATATTTTTATAAAAGCAAACAATTTATAATATTGTTAAATTAAAATTAATATCTAATATCTGTATATTTATTAAATTAAATTAAATTATATGTTAAAATATATATAAAAAATAATTTTCAAAAATAATTTTTATTAATTTTTAAAATTTCAAGGAAGATATGTAAAAGAATATTATTAATAGTTAAAATTATATATAAGATTATTTTAATTATTTAATTAATTAATGGCTAATTATAATGATTTTATTATTAAAAAATAATTTTTATTAATATTATAAAAATTTATATATATAAATAATTTTGATAAACTCTAAGAAAGATATTTAAAAACATCCCTTTATTTATATTTTTGAAAACCTTGACTTGCATTCCCAAGAGGGGTTAACCGCCAAGCCCATTGAAATAAAGTAAGGCCCCATTTGGAACCTACAAAAACTTTTACAGAAGTAAATATTCCAGTCTTATCATGCGTTCAAATCTCCACGAGACTCTTTGGTTGTAATTCTCAATTTTTTGTTGATTTTTAAAAATTTTTGAATATAACTATTAGTTCTAAACTAAAATTGAAGAGTCTAATATTACAACAGAAAAGTTGGGGAGTTGTTTGGTGTAGCTGCATGCATGTAGCCTATCCTACACCGATTAGTGCCAACCATGTAAACGCCGTATGAAGCATAAAATTCCACAGGCATAAGTAACCATCAACATTTATTTTGATGCTCATAGGTCAGAAGCATTGTTACTGATAGTAATGTAAAAAATAGGATAGAACAAGTTCATCATTTGAAAAGGCGAAGCTACTTACACTGGATGTGAAATAACATTTACAAATTTCGTTGAAAGAGTCAATCTTCCACACCTTCTATCTTTGGCCACCCTTGATCTGCTTGTGACTTCACAAACTCAACCAAGAGCTTAATATCTTCCTCCGGCAAACGCGCTCCAAATGTGCATTGGCCCCTTGGTGTGCAGTTCTCACCAAAACCCTGCATTAAAAGGATCACTCATTCACTCTCTTTTGATGTTAACCAAGTAAATGTAAAATCTAGAAGAAAACCTACTGGCATTCTTCCTTTGCCAAAATATGTCACACGGTATATCTCCTCTTCTGTATCAACTCCATTTCTGAACAGGTTGCCAGTAGTTAAATGTCGATCAGGGAATGAAAGCAATAATTGAATGCATTTATTAATCATATCATGACATTTAACAACTGAGAGTAGTTCAAGAATGCTATCATCTATGTCAAATCTAATGAAAAATAAATTCAACTGGACAGTTAGTTTAATTTTTAAACCATCAAACTAGACCACAAACAGGCTAATCTTCAAATTCTTCAACTATCATACTAATTTTGATGCTTTTTTGGTTTTTACTATGAATTTTGAAGGAAAAGAAAAAGTTCTTTTTGTTTTCTTCTTCTTTATCCTCGTTAATAACTGAAAATATTAGGATGTTTATATAGTATTCAAAGTCTTATCTTCCTTTTCTGTTCCCTACTCTTTTTCTTTTTGCTCGACTTGTAACACAGAGTATGCTGATGCCGACAGAAAATGGAGTGAGATTGTGCCCTTTCACCTTTGTAAATCTTTTAAAAAGAGTGTTGCACCCTGATAAGAAGAGGAACCTATAGATTAGAGAGGAAATTACTATTTAAAAGGATGATTATCAGGATTTTATGAATGAAGGGAGACTTACAGGTTGAATTACGTTTCCACCTGCATCATGGCACCCAATGCAAGCTTGACGAAACAATGAGGCCCCTTTTTGAATATCAATGGATTGTGCGAGTGACACTGCAGAAGGAAAGAAGCCAAGAGAAACCATGTAAACATGAATTCGACATAATAAATGTCATATTCTGTGTTTGCAGTTTCAATTAAGAGTTGTCTGTTCCAGTGAAATCTACTTAGCAGAGAAAAAGGACATAATACAACAATGTTGTCAGGGGCGGTTAATGATCATTATCTCTTACATGTTCAAAAGAATTCTAAATCAATATGGGTGGAATTCTTTCCTGTGAAACATGTTTTAGCTGCTACCTTGTTACTGTTAGGGGTGTGCATGTTTGATGAAGATAAGCAACAGGAAAATGAAATATTCAGAGAATAAACTCTGATACATCCAAATTTGTTGCACAATGGGCACAATTAAGAAGATAATCTTTCAGAAAAATAAAAGATAGTAATCTTAATGACAACAACAGTGTGATCATAATGAAATCTGTCATTACTAGTCACAAGACTAAATTTCCAAATATACCATATTGAAGGAGAAAGAAAAGGTTAAACAATCAGTTGGCTACTGCATCCATGAAGCAGAAGTTAATACTGTGCCACATCCAACAAAACCATTATTCTGTACTACAGTGGCAAAAGAAAATTTTAATACCTTTTAACAACATCAGGGAAAACATTTCACTTTTTTTCTATGTATGGATGATGCCAATGGTCAACCTTCTCTTCTTTGGTAGAGATGAGCTTCATTGGCACAGATGGTTTACCTGAACAAATACGTTAATTTTAACCTAGCCCAAGTCATTAGTCATCTAGGAGTTCTAATCTTTCATGCAGCAGCATATGTGACATCTAGCACTCCAGTATCCCTTAAAATGGGCATGTGGAAGTTATCGATCCAAACAGTTTCCCCTGATGATGTATTTTACATATGTAGTAAAAGAGAGAAAAGGCAGGGCAGATCTAAAACCATTCAGTGTCCCTTAAAATGAATAAAAGACCTATAGCATGCTTGAGGAGGACAGACTCCAGTTTTCCATGGTTTACCTTTCAATATTATCATGATTGAGAATTAGAAAATCATGCACAAAGGCATGAATTGTCTTATTCATGATTATAATTGCTTATCTTATCAGCGCTGTCCTAACTATTCAAATGGAAAACCAACTATTAAATTACGAATAGGAATGTAGAAAAGAAATAAATAACAATTTTCTATTAGAAGCTAGGTAAAATGGAGAAAAAAGTTCAAGTTATCTGAGTAAATTCATCAAAATAACAAGGCCATGGCATAGAAAGATATAGAAGTTAGTTACAATAGATTACATTCTTAAGTAAGATGTACTGACAAAAATCTCATCAATGGGAAAGCAAGAATATTAAATGGTTCATCATTCAAAATAAAAATCCTCTGTTGTTTATGTATTCTCCAGTTTAGAACTCTGTAAAACATAAAAAGTCCTGGGAGGGTAAGAAGTTCTACCAACATTAAGCTATATCAAGAAGTTCAATTTTTAATCCACAATTGATGTGGAATAGAATTACTAGATGTTAAGTAAATGGGAGGGTAAGTGATAAACATTAGCGGTCAAGAAAAAGTGGGTGTTTATAAAACAATTTAGCTATACTTTGAAGCTAAGTCGAAGCATAGTTATTCCAAATCATACCCTTAATCCAATGACATCGCCAAAGATAGACAAACAACAAATTGAACACTCTGAAGACATACAAGTGAAGCAAATTTTCTTGTAATAAAAAATTATTTGCACTTAGTAGTCCGTATGACTTTTCAGTTGCAAAAGCCTTATCAGAAAAATATATCCGCTAGCAAATTATTGATTTAATTTACTGACTCAAGCTTGACTGTGATAAGAAATTAGAATAAGAAACAAACAGCTGGTCGACATTAAAGGTAGAGCATTTTGAAAGCATTTAAGTGGATAATAAGCCCCTTAATTGAATGGTTAGTGTCGAATGTTACCTGGGTCGTTGCGGATAGGAGATAAGACTAAAATTGCAGCCATTAAAGGTGGAGCCAAGCTTTTTACAAACTTGACTTGATTCCTTAGCAATGGAGCAGGGTTTTGCGTTTGTCCTTCTTTCCCATTACCCTTGAACACATTCATTGTTTGAAACCTATCAGTTGTTGAAACAAACTATGTAGAAAGAAAGAGAAAGAGACGAAGAGGAAAAACCTTGGTTGAGAGGGAAAGCTTTGAATTGGTGCAGTAGCAGGTTACCAAAGAAAGCAGCGTCATTTCTTCTTTCTCTGTCTGCTGGTTGGATTCAGTTCAATTCATGCAATTATTTTTCAGATTTAATTCCTCCATTGTATATATTATTTTTATTATTTCGAAATAACACTCATCGGTGCAGGGCTACCTATTTTTATTTTTATTTTTATTTTTGTTTTTGAGGGATAAAATTGACTACACAATTCCATTGCCTTCCTCAACTACTTTGACCGAAAATAAATATATTATTTTTGTCTTTTTCTTATCTACGATACCGTTTTATCCACGGAAATATTAGCGCTCGTCTTTAGCTTCACGGCTTCCCCATAGCCAATATTCCCTTTTTAACACTCCAAAAATAAAATTTCCCCAAAGAGCTGGAACCCTAAAACTTCAATTTCTCTAGTTTCATCGAATAATTTCCCGTTTGATCAATAAAATTTCAATCTAATTTATTGGTATTTTGATTCCATGGCCGTTTTGTTGGAGGAAATAGCTCAATCGGTTGAGATATGGCTGCAGCTGTTGAGGAAGAAGCCGCAACCGTACGTCGACCCGGACCTTGACCCGGTTCTGCTAGTGCCAGGTGTCGCTGGTTCGATTTTGAAGGCAGTTGATAATTCAAATGGGAAGGATGAACGGGTTTGGGTTCGGATCATTGCGGCCGATTACAAGTTTAGGACCAAGCTCTGGTCTCAGTTTGATCCTTCTACTGGTATTTTGCTTAAAAAAATTTTGCTAATATATATTTTAATTTTAAGCTCGTTATGAGTTTAATATTAATATTTTTCTTATTTTATTTAAAATTTTAAATGGTATATTTACTGAAAATTGCGGAAAATAGAGAATGATAAGATATTGTAATTATGGGGGTTCTTTTTTTCCTCTGCTATTTCAAGCATCGGTTGTGAAATAATGAAGTTGAGGCAAAAAATTTTAGAGGATTTTTTGAGACCTCCTTTTGGATCATGAGAAAATAGATGTAGAAATGGAAATGGTTAGTATGACATTTCATAAATATGATTGTAAAGATTAATCAGGTTTTCTCCTAGGAAAGTCTCGTTCTGCTTATCTTTGTAATGGTTAATGTATGTTAGTGAACATTCCAGCATAATTTTAACAGACATTGAAAGCATTCAAATCAGTACAAGTACCGGCACTGACTTTAACAACACCAGGCCCTAGCTCTAATTTGATGTCTGTGAAAATTTTGAATATGGTGCTTGCTTAGCATCTTGATGGAGTAGACCACACTCTGAGCTGTTGTGTTATGGGTCATTCATGTGCGTAGTTTATGCATTCGTCCTGTAATGGCTCATGAAAAGAGGGCTTTTGTCCAGAATATGATAATTAGTCTGTTATTCCCTGCTGTGTTTGTACTCCCAATAACTGGTTAGGTTGTCTGAATGGCTTTTGACATGCTTGGCTGTGTTTTTCACCTCTGTGCTTTATGTTTCTGATTCCTCCCTTTTTTTTTTTTTTTTTTTACAATTCACTTTTCAATAGTTGATGTTGGTTAATAATGTTTTCATGTGAAACAGGTCAAACTGTGTCTTTAGATCCAAATACAAGTGTTGTGGTTCCTGAAGACAGATATGGATTGCATGCGATTGATGTCTTAGATCCTGACCTGGTATGCTTTGTTTTTAAAGAAATAGCCAATTTGACACAAATGAAAAAAAAAAGGAACGTTAAAATAGAAGGTTGAAAATTTTCTGTTTTAACGCTATGAATGGACCGAGGATTGTGCTTGTGTGGTAGTGTAGGTTTCACATTCTTGATTTGAGATTACATTTGGTTGAATAGTTCCAAAATGATGGATTTCGAATCTTTTTTTTGTTCCATGCAGATCATTGGACGTGATTGTGTTTATTATTTTCATGATATGATTGTCCAAATGATCAAATGGGGTTTCCAAGAGGGAAAGACACTTTTTGGGTTTGGTTATGATTTCCGCCAAAGTAATAGGTACCATCTAAAAACTTTGTTCATTGCTATTTTTTCTACTACTTTGAGTCGCAGGACATTTCAGGCTGTCATCTTTTCTGGATTACATGTTTTGTTGTTATCAGAAGATTCCATCACTATATGAGAATGAACTGCAACACCACCCCCTTAGAGGCGAGATGCAGAAATTAGATGCGCTTGCTAATGTATTCATATTGTAGGGGTTTCCTACATTTGTTAAGTTTCTATATTGAGTTGGAACATTGTTTTTCCTATGCAGTAACTAGAAAGATTATCAGTCTTTCTTTGACAAAAATTGCAATTTTGTCCGAGTTGAAGCTCAATTTTCCTGCAGTGACCTTGCTTCTCACAATATCCAAAATGTCTCCATCGTTTGGATGGTTAATTATATAAGACTGTCTTTGTAGGCATTTCATATCCATTCAAATTGTTGTCAAGAAGTTAGTTGCCCAAATTTTGACTAAAATGTTTGGAGATGGCTTGGCAAATAAACTGATAAGTTAGAAGGCATAAATCCGTAAAATTTTATTAAAGTTAGTTTGGTCTTTGGTTGCCAATTTAGCTAGAGTCATGGAAAGGTAACATGTTGAGGGGCATGTAAGCAAAGAAAAGATCATGACAGGTGGGCTGAATCTGGATGCTGTTCTGGTATGAAATATGAAATAAAAATTGCACTAATTAAACTTTTGACATGCATATACTCTATTGATTTGATGATGCAAAAGGGAAAGGGAAAGTTCTTGTTGATTTAACTTTATCCTTGGTATTGGAGGAAGGCAGAAAAGTTACTGACTACTAACTTGCTTATGTTTTCAAAATGGATTACCATTATATATTTAATATCATCAGATTCTTAACTGTTGAGGACCTTGGGGAATTCAGCGCTTGGATTTATATTATTCTGTTTTTATTTTTTGATAATTTTATGGAGAATCATGCTTGAACTATCTTATTTCTCATATCCACTCATGTACTGTGGTAAAGTGAACTATTATTCGGACCTTCGTGATTCTATTGTCAAATGTTAGACCTAGTGTGTTTATCGCATGGCATTTGTTTCACAGAAATAATAATAATAAAAAAAAGGCTGATAAAATTTTGATTAAGTTTGCCTTTAAATGGTCTCTGTAAATGGCATTTGTGATGCCACTCTTGTCTTACATCTGTTATACTGATGTTTAGCTCACTCATGCTCAAATATCTTTCTCTATTCTTGGATATTGGAGTGTTGTAGCATGTTTATGCTTTATTTGTATTTTAGGTTGCAAGGAACATTGGACTGCTTTGCTACAAAGTTACAGGCTGTGTATAATGCTTCTGGAGGGAAAAAGATAAATATTATCAGTCATTCTATGGGGGGTCTTCTGGTCAAATGTTTCATGTCCCTGCACAGTGATGTATTTTTTTAATCTTTTACCTTATTGGACTTCCTGTTTTCTTCTCTTTCCCACATTTAAAGTTCAAATCTGCAATTAATATATCTCTCTTGTTTCCTTTTTCTGCAACTTAAATTTGGCAATTTTGCTCTATTTCTTTTTCTTTTTTTCCCAGATTTTTGAGAAATATGTGAAGAATTGGATTGCAATTGCTGCACCATTCCAAGGTAAGTGATTCTTAATTTTATGATACATGCGCACAAAAATGTACATCAAAGCTGGTGTGAGAGAAAAAAATACAAGGAATTTTTTCCTTTTGAAGTTAATGACTGCAGTAACAATACAAAATGACAAAAAAGAAGGAAAAAAAGATACATCTGGTATTCTCTTCTTTTAATGGGGAATGGTGTTGCTTTTACATTAGTAAAGTTTTTATTATTAGAGTCTTACCCTCAAAAGGATTAAAATGAAAAAAAGGGACTGAAATCATTTTGCTTCATGGATGTAATGTTCTAATCAAGATGTTTTTCTTATATCAATTCAAACATTTCAAGGCCAATGATTTTCTATTATGTGAATGAAATCATGCAGATTGTTGTAATGCTTATAGCATTATCCAATCATTGAATTCCTTTGTCAAATATGAACCTTGATAGTATTCATTGTTAATCTTGTTGACATGGTTTATTGTTGAGGATATTGTGTTAATTAATCAAAGAGTTTGGAGAATAAGTTTAAATTTCACTTAAACTACTAGAAACTTGAAGAAGGATTGGCGTGTGGGTTTTATTTCCATTTCTAAGCAAGTACTATTTAGGAAAGTTTACCTGAATTGGACTTTGAAACTGTGGTGATTCAAAATTGTCCTACAGGTGCACCTGGATATATCACATCAACCTTGCTGAATGGCATGTCCTTTGTTGAAGGGTGGGAACAAAATTTTTTTATATCAAAATGGAGCATGCACCAACTGGTACTATCACCAACTGGTACTTTGTCATTTAGGTTAGGTGTCTGTTTAAAATATTTCTGCTTCTGCTGGATATTTGCTTCCCTTTCTCTCTTTTTGTTTGTCTCCCTTTCTTTTCTGCGATAAAACTGTGATGCAGTCATGAATACATCAGTCTATTGTTATTTTAGCGTAAAGGTTCCCATGCTCTGGTACCACTGTAGCTCCTCATGTGATTAACGAAGACGTGTTTTCTAGGTGAACTTTTCATCCTGATAGAATTTAGTGAGTTTTGAATAGAAAAATTATTGGCTGATTCTATTGACACAGGTTTACAAAGCTAGTTCTCTCTTTGACTCCAGTCCATCTCTTTCTTGTTCTTCTTAAAACAATGATCTGTTTTCCAATGCTGAACTATTAGTCATGGAAATAAGTTATTCATTCAATTTTATGAGCCCTACTTTCGTACAACTATTGCTTGTTATGAACTCTCTCCATCTTCAAGTACTCAAACCCTGTCAGTTCTTTGGGTACCCCTACACCCTTGCCTAAATGATTGACAAACCATAAAACCCTACCTTATACTACTTCAACCCTGCATTTCCCAACATTCCTGAGCTCTAGCTTCCCCAGTCAAAAGCCACACGAAAGATCTTACATCTGTAGACATCACATTGTTACACATTCAGGCTCAATCTTATGTGCATGTTAGGCATTTTGAGTATTCCCAATTGTGCCTCACGTAAACTTTCTTTGCAACTTTTCCATTAGCTGCTTAATGGATTGTAAATGTTGGTTGAATGTTAGTGATATAAGTCTGGAGCTGCTGAGCTGGAGGAATGTAAGATGTTACATTTTAGTTGAAATGAAATATCTCAAAAATGTAACTTTCAATTCAACAGTCGAGATGAATTATTTATTAAGTATTTAACATTCATTTGAATTTCTTTTAATGATCAATTTGTGTTAAAATTATGTTGTTGGACCTTGTATAAACGGGTCTTCTTGCCAATTAAGACACAAGTTTTCTTGGGTTCAGGGCAAATGCTACCTCTGTTAAAGGTATATCTGTGGGTGTTACATGCCCTCTGGTGTTTGGTTGTTATTATTTATTGATCAGATATGGTAAAAGAGCATTTGCATATTGAAGCTCAATCTTTGACATTCATTGTTCTCAAATTGTCATAGACAAATGATTGTTTGATGTACTAACTGCATATTTCTCAGACATGATACTTCTGTGTTGACACTTTGCACTTGTATTTATAGATGACTACACACCTTTGCCCTATTGGCATATATGCATGCATGTGCATGCATACTTACATATACATACATAGATATATGTATATATACATATATGTGTGTGTGTGTGTGCGCGCGTGTAATTACTTATGTGGTTAAGATTGCCTATTTATGTATATATATTTCTTTCTTATTGTGTATTTAAAATTTCAGTTGATTGAATGTCCGTCAATATACGAATTGATGGCTTGTCGGAAGTTTCACTGGCATCATACTCCTCTTCTGGAAATATGGAGAGAAAAACAGGATGTTGATGGGAATTCGCATATTATTCTGGAGTCTTACCGCCCAGAAGAGAGTATAGAAATTTATAAGAAAGCTCTCTCAAGCAATACGGTGAGCTATGGGTTTTCTTCTGTGACATAAGATATATGAAGATTCTGGATAATCTTTAATTGAAAGTACTCTTCTGATGTTTAAATGTTTAAGTTCAATTTGAAATGTGAAGATGACAAGGTGTTCTTATATTTTAAGAACTTAAATTTTCCTGTCTTCTATTTCTACCTTTGAAGAAGCATTAGCCTTTTTTTGTCAAGAAATGACAATCAAACTTGTAATTTATTATTTTTCTTATGAGAGAGTTGGAGCTTTGTTAGCATGTCTGCTGTATATCTCCTGTGCTTTGTCTTCATTAAAGATTTTGCAACTATTGTAGTTGACAAATCATGTTATTCTGGTTTTAGTAAACTAATTAAAAAGTATTCACAAATAGCAAACGGTGGATACTGGCTAACTTAGCTGGTAAGGTCTTTCTGTGAGAGAGATCTTGGGATTGATTCTACTTACAGTAGGGTCAGGAGAGATTCAACTTAAATTTGGGGAACAGAGGTGAGGTGGGTGCAAAAGTATAAAAACAAATCACAGGTAGCAAAGACAGCTGTTATAAATTGTTTTAGACTAATACATGTGAACTTGATTATTTCAGGTTGATTATGATGGAATAACTATTCCTCTACCTTTCAACTTGGAAATCTTGAATTGGGCTAATGAAACACGCAAGGTTTTGTCTCGTGCTAAGGTTCCTCATAAGGTTAAATTCTACAACATATACGGGACCAATCTTGAGACACCACACAGTGTTTGGTAATTCCTTCATTGGAAGTGATTCATTGTTTTAAGTGACACACAACCACTATTAGTACTAGGTTTAGCACTGGATACATGCTTTAGAACATTTGATTTCTTGTTACTTGCTGGTTGGGCTTATGGATTCTCTAATTTTAAATTTGCTGTGCAGCTATGGAAGTGATGATGCACCTGTCACAGATCTACAAGAACTGAGATTTCTCCAGGTGAGTACTTTTTACTGAATGCTGCTCTCGTTCTATCCAGTGTAATTTCTGAAATTAATGTATAGGAGTTGACATATATTGGTATAAATATTTCTACTCTTTTCCCTTAGATTTAGTTTTTTCATGTTTTATTGATGACATATACATAAGAACTTCTCCTTTTGGCTTTTTGCAGCCTAAATATGTATGTGTTGATGGAGATGGGACTGTTCCCGTGGAATCAGCCAAGGTTTGCTTCCTTTCTTGTTCCTAATTCTTTACCATTTTAATTGTGCTATATAACCTTTCTAGTTCAGCCTTTACCATTAATTTCTAGTTTCTTTTTCTGTTGACGAGAGTACATTATTTTACTCCATCAAAACTATCTGCAGCTTGGATAGAGATCATATCTCTAACTGTTATTACCATTTTCGTATTTCCAGGCAGATGGGCTGCATGCAGAAGCAAGGGTTGGAATCCCTGGCGAACACCGGGGAATTCTCTGTGACCACCATTTGTTCAGAATTCTCAAGCATTGGCTGAAAGCTGGTGACCCTGATCCTTTCTACAACCCAATAAACGATTATGTGATTCTTCCTACTGCTTTCGAAATGGAAAGGCACAAAGAGAAAGGCTTACAAGTGACTTCACTGAAGGAGGAATGGGAAATCATCTCAGAAGAACAAGGGGATTGTCACAGTGTGGCTGAGAAGAAGCCTCTAGTGAGCTCGATATCTCTTTCACAACCAGGTGATGATCAATCTTCGCGTGCAGAAGCTCGTGCGACTGTCATCGTTCATCCCCAGAATGAGGGTAAGCAGCATGTTGAGATGAACGCGATAAGTGTATCTGTGGATGCCTAAGATTGAATTGCTGTACAAAAATCACAGTAAGTGTCCAAGTGTAAGTGGTTTTCTGTACATTTGGCTCTGTGGCTAAAAGTGGTTATGATTTCTATGTAAGAGCTGTTGACGACGTTGATCATGATGTTGATGGTACTGTATATATAAGTGTATATCGTACTTGCACATAGCTAAAAAGAACAACACTGTGTATGTGGGGTGGACCTTGAAGACCTTACTTTGGCATCGGCAGACATGGAGTTCAATGCATGTTTATATTATATTATATATTAATGCCATAGAATAACGAGAAATTAACTTGCTCGAGTGGAAGTTTGTATTTTCTTGTAAAATAACACGTGTGGAATTAGGAGTTTAGTTTGTTAGTTTTATTTTTTAATTAAGAGTTTCAATTTAACATCAAATATTCTTTTTAAGTAGTTTTGGTAGTTTGAAATAATAAATAATGTTAAAATATTAGAGAAGACTAAATTAAAAATTGACCTCAAAAAGTAGAAAAATTTTGTAATAAAATTAAAATAAAAAAAATAAATAAATGATAAGGGGGTAACCACAAATATCTCTTAATTTTTTTTTTTTTTTTATAAATGTTATTGTATAATATAAATATTAAAATTATACCAATTATTTATAAATCATTGAATTTAATAATTAGATTAGATATTCATACACTTTTATTAAACAATTAATACTCTCATTTCAGCGATAACCTCAATTAACTAAATTAATTAAAATATTATATATATATATATATTTGTATAATGCTAATTAGTATTGACCCTTTATAAAAACAATTTTTTATTTTTATTTTTTTAATCTATTTTAAATTAAACAAATCTTTGTGCAATTAGATAAAACCTTAAGGAGGTGAATGCAAGTTTCACAAGAAACTAATTTTTGTTTTTATTTTGGCGTAAAAAAGGAGAAGAGAGAATAAT